>JACXGK010005507.1:0-32742 GCA_016801125.1 Novumbra hubbsi | reverse complement strand
TCCTCTTGGATGGATATACTGTCTCACACTAATCATACTGTGGATATACTGTCTCACACTAACCAATCCTCTTGGATGGATATACTGTCTCACACTAATCATACTGTGCATGCACAACTTCCGGCACTAATGTGACACCATGGATTGCCACTGGCCCATTCCTATAATACTATCAATTCCTTTAATAAAAAATATTAATAATTTATTAATAATATGACTATTTGTCCAACAAGCTTTGCCGTCTGTGTGGGCCATGGTGTTCTGTCCTCCTCAGAATTTTTAGGCAATCACACTCACATCACCTCATTGATCATCTCACTGTAATTCTAGTCACCAGTTTACTGGCCACAAACTTCCTTCCATTTTACACTTCCATTAATATTATTTTCCTGAAGGGAAAACATAGATATTCAGTGGGACTAATAGTCAAGGAACAATGGTGTCTCTGTGTTCAGGGCTGCAGCTGGGAGGAGGGTGTCCGTACACAGGCACTCACATGCACGAACACACACACACCCACACCCACGCACACACACACACATACATGCACACAGCTCTAATTATTTTCATTGAGATGAGGTCAGACCCAGCAGCCAGCGTCCAATCATGAAGAGAGGACAAGGGTTGGTATCTTCAATCTAAAGACAAACAAACATGCACTCTAATATACAGCCTGTTCTAGTCAGCCTTCCAGCTTTAGTCATGTTCCTAACAAACTAAATGCAAATCTAAACAAATTCATGTGCAAGCAGATATACATGACCCCAAAAATGTGCTTTCAACCACGGTGATGGTAACAATTACGGCATCTTAGTGTTTCTTCTACATAATATGATGTGCTGTTTCTATTTCATTTAGACACATTAGGCAGTGAAGCTGTTATTTCCCTGGCTGTCTTTAAGCAAACCATTATCTAAATGCCTCACTAATGTTCACTGATGGTTGGCCTTGGCTAGTTGTCATGGTGAAAGCTATGAATGTTAAAGCTGTAGTATGGATGGTTACGTATGGTGAATACCCAGAGAACTGTGAACATTTTCAATAAATTATCCAGGTTTTATTTAATATTATGGTGCTTACATCCGCAAAACACTTTTTTTTTTTTAATATGCATAAAATAATAGATTGTTGTGCACATCTGTTACAGCCAGCGTAGAACAGTCATGACATGCTTTCATTAGGTTTCCAGGTAATGCAATAACTGTGTACCAGTAATCCTTTTATTACATACTGTCATAATAAATTGTGACAACAATACAGATTTTAAGAAAATGACAGGAACATTCTGCTGTCGAAAAGACACTAGAAAGGCATGGACAGTCCTCAAACCCCAAAAAGATGAGGTACTGACTAACGAAGAGTGAACTGTGGCAACAACAAATGAAGTGTCATGCTCTGTGTTAATGGTCCCAGTGATGTATTTGCAAAAGAGGCAAGGTGTTGTCCAGTTTCTGTCCAGTTTTTGTCCAGTAAATCACTATCATCATAAATCATCAGTAAAGCCACCACGATTGAGCAGACAGTCCTTTCACAAGGAACAAGTGGGAGTGGGTTAAGAACAGGAAGCCCTCTCCAACAACCTCAACAGCTGGGACATTGAGGCATGACCAGGATCCAAACAACTGGGCCATCGAGGCATGACCAGGATCCAAACAGCTGGGACATCGAGGCATGACCAGGATCCAAACAGCTGGGCCATCGAGGCATGACCAGGATCCAAACAACTGGGCCATCGAGGCATGACCAGGATCCAAACAGCTGGGACATCGAGGCATGACCAGGATCCAAACAGCTGGGCCATCGAGGCATGACCAGGATCCAAACAGCTGGGACATTGAGGCATGACCAGGATCCATACAGCTGGGACATCAAGGCATGACCAGGATTCAAACAGCTGGGTCATTGAGGCATGACCAGGATCCAAACATCTGGGCTGTCGAGGCATGACCAGGATTCAAACAGCTGGGACATGGAGGCATGACCAGGATTCAAACAGCTGGGACATGGAGGCATGACGAGGATTCAAACAGCTGGGCCATCGAGGCATGACCAGGATTCAAACAGCTGGGCCATCGAGGCATGACCCGGATCCAAACAGCTGGGACATGGAGGCATGACAAGGAATCAAACCGCTGATACATGGAGGCATGACAAAATTCAAACAGCTGGGACATTGAGGCATAACCAGGATTCAAACAGCTGGGACATTGAGGCATGACGAGGATTCAAACAGCTGCCTCTCGGGGACCTACTTTTCTATAATTTTGTTGACTACAATTAAAAAAACAATAACAAGAAGGGGAAATTTCCAAATAAATGTCATGAAGTTATATTGTGGTGTTATGACATGAATAGTCCCCGTACAATTATACTGCAATCATGCAAATGTCCCTGAATCTAAAACACCCAAACCAACATGCAGCGAACATTCATCTTGAAGTGACAGTGAAGTGATAGTGGGATGTTATGAGATAATGGTTGCGATTACAACAGAAAATAGGCATTCCTTAAGGCACTAATAATTATATTTTATCCAATGATGTCATGACATAAGGATCCATTGATGTTAAAACTTTCTTCAATGATGATGGAATTGTCTAGTAGATTTTTATTTTTACTGAGAACTAGGGCTGAACATTTGTACCAAATGTCTTTTTGTGTACCCAGTATCAACAAACCTTAGTGCCCTTTTTTAGTGGACTGTGGTAAGCACCAAAGACACAGGCAGACACGCCGTGCCAAAGCAACTTCAGGTTATTTACCTGAAATACACCACCCTTGGAGGAATTGTTTTCACCCTAATGCCGAATGAATAAAGGACAGTAGATATCTGTGTGGCAAGCCTCTAAAAAAGTACATTCGGATGACTGCAGCTTGCCAAGGCAAATAGAACACGCCAACCTGCTGACATGGATTCATCATCATTTATGAGGTGTCCCGTATTCTGGAACATTCTATGGCAATCGTTCTGGACCTTTAATGATACACACCTCCTATCACCACATTCGCATGACCAGTAGGAAAATGGAGAGAGGCTCTGAAAGCAGTTGTCATTTTCTCATTTCAACTACGCACTACTCCACATCACAGGGCTAAGTCACATGCGCTCTTCTCTCTTATCAGAGGTGATATTTTGCACAATCCACATGTTCGCATTTACAAAAGAGAGAGAGCGATGATTCTCTATAAGGTCACCTTGACACTGGTGCTGAATGAATGACATTTAGACTACATACACCTATTTTTCTCCATTTGCTTTGAAAGGACACTCTCTCTCTCTGTGTGTCTGTCTGTCCCCCACATGTCGCACAGGCAAAACAAATAGGGAAAGATGAATGGCTACACCTGCCACTGAAACCAGTGCTTTTGTATTGTACTTCACTGGGTCTCCCATAATCACACAGCAGCTGCCTGCCTCTGCCGCGCTCCCTCAACCCACTCACTCTCTGTTCAACCCTCACCTTAAAGAACACCAGAAAACCTACTATAAGGGATCTATACATATGGGGGGGGGGCTTAAACTACTGAGAGGATCATATGAGCTTCTCGCAGATATTCGTAGGAGGCTACGTTAGCAAACACCTTGTAATCCATGTTTGATGGACGCATCACACTGTGTTCAGGATCGCACAGGATGACATCACCCGACACAACGCATGGACGTCTGTCGAACCCCCCCCTCAACAGATGTTATTAGAGAGGGAGGAGGACCGTGGCACAGACTGGGAGGATTGACACAGAAGAATCTCCATTCCGGTCAGTAAAGGTTTGTTACCGGCATACATCCAGGGAGGCGACCGCTCATGTCACACACGGTGTTTGTTAACCTGCATAATGACATTACTCAATGCCGCCGAGAAGGCTGTGGTGTGCCTGTTATGTTACCTGACTGCTGCAACATGCAGACAATGCAAAACAGTACGACTTCTCATAAGACAACCGTCTCATCAACCATCCTACACATGCATACTTGTTCAATCAACTCATGAATTCATGCAATTGAAGTTGTTCCATAGAGTGCGTAGGATTGTGTAAAATCAAGACAGCAGAGTGATTTGGTGGTAGATTTGTGGTACCGCTTGATCTGTGATACCGATTCCCTGTATGGCAAATGTCCGTCTTAGGAGGGGTTAGAAGATTTTATGTTGGTCTGGAATTTTTCCTAAATTTCCAAAAGACACATCCCCACTACTGACCATCGCTGGGAAGATGAACCACAGCCCAACAATAATGTATTTGAGATGTCTTGGGAACAACAGGGCTCAGGGAATCGGCAAACTGGCCAGCTCAGGGATCTGTCAGAGGGCAGTGCAAATTGGCTGAGCACCATCTGTGGTTGGTGGGATGGATGTCGGACACAGATGCCTCGCCTCGTCTCACACTATCAACTTCCTGTGGCAGGTTGGGCCCAAGCGAGCGTTGTCATTGTGATTGGCCAGAGAATGTGCCCGACACCAGGCCAATAGGTTCCATCACATACAGTACTTCCTGGTTGGTGCAAACAGTGTTATAATAAGCATCAGCGAGGCAAGTTGCATTGCATTGGAAGATGTCTCTATCTTATTAATCCGGCTGGTTGTTGTGGTGAAGCAAGGATATTAACACAACAAGTTAGGTTGGGAAAAATACAGAACAGAGTAAAATTCGGACCTACTAAATGACAATATTTACTCTTATTTTTACGCAGTGTTGTTTTGATAAGTGTGTACCCTGGGATGGAGGTAGTGATTTTGCAGTCCCAGGCAGAGCCCGTGTCTTTTCAATGTACACACCAGTATTTGTGGCTTCTGAAAGAAGAACTGTCAGCCAACAGCCAACTCTTTAGGTGAACAAAGCAGGATGAAAAGGTTGGAAAGACTTTCGATAATAAATGCCTTCAAATAATGTCTGTCAGTAGTAAAGGTCTTTGCATCATCACATACATTCTGTTGGACAGGGGTTAGCGACATGGCTTGCTCAAAGGTCACATAACATATGGGTTTAAAAATTCCAACAAGTTTTTTCAAGCAACTGATGACGTGACGTTCCAGGAAATGTCCTGACATGCTGATGGCACGTTTCCCCTGTGTCCTGCCCTCAACTGGTTCCCTGCCAACACTGAGCTCTCCTTCAACCAACCCGTCCATCAACGCCCCCATCACACCCTTATTGATTATCACCTGTCCCATTGTTAGCCAATATTATTTAGTTCTGCCCTTAGTTCCTTGAGGTGTTGTTTGTTCACGACTCTACTAGCTCTCCTGTTTAATCTCCCAGTGTTTTGCCAAAGTGTATCAGACCTTCGCTATCGTATTAGTTTTAGACTTCATCTCTGGCTTGCCCGCTGATCGCTCACCGGTACCGATCTACCGCTGCTTTGTAACTCCATCTTTGGATTGTGGTCCGTGTGTACTTATTATCAAACATTATAGCGCTCTGCGCTTGTATCCCAAACCCATGTCAGGGAATCCGTGGCAACCTGATTGTGCCTAGACTCACCCATCTTAGCATGTTACCTTGCTATTTGGGTTTGCCTTGTTATGAAAAGGACACGTCTGCTCGTGTTTGCAGTCCAGGATGATCAAGTCATCTTCAGCCATATGTCTGTGCTTTCCTTCAGCGTCCTGACCTTTATCTCAGGATAAATCAAATTTGCCTTGAGGATTTTAAACAGATGTTCTACTCGTTCAAAATCTATTTGCAATGTCCTACCGATGCAACATTGGTATGACATTTAGGACAATTGTATTGGTGAGCTACAGCAGCAGTAGTTTTCATTCTGAGGTAGACTGACTGTAGACAGTAGGATATAGTAGTACCTCTGATAGAGTGCAGTACCACTCAGGGTCTTAGACTCCATTTCTCGAAGACTTCATTTCAAGTCTAACAAAATTAATTGTTCTGACCAACCCTCTATTAAACAGCTCTGACTGGCTTCTTCTCAAAACACATAACATGTTCTGTGCAAACTAACTTAAGCTAGTTTCCATTGCTCATCATCCACTAAAAGCAGTGTGTAATGGACTGCATTAAAGTTGATGAATCGCCTGTCTTAAGGTTTCTCTATCCAGGATTTATTTTGTATTCACCATGTTGACCTTTACTTTTTTGCAATTACTTTGGGAAAAAAAGAGAGACAGAAAGTGAGAGGGATGGAGACAGAAAGAGAGTGGAAGTGGAAAGGGAAGAGAGAGAGAAGGCGGGGGTGAAAGTTCAAATGAGAGGGAGAGAGTAGAGCTTACAATGTACGATGGATAAAGACATTGTTAGAGTATATCCAGAGACAGCATGACACACCCCCGTGACCATGGCGATTAGCTTTTGTTGACATTTGTATAATTATTTATAGTGGTGTTGTTGTTTTGATAACCATTAATCTACCAAGCAAACCAAAATATAGACCCAATCAAGAACCTGGGTTAGCAATCCAATTGTGGCATCAACATCTCCAATATGCCTATTTGGAGGCGGTATAGCTGTTTCCTGATTGGAAATGACGAGGTTAAATGCTGTATCTGACTGGTTTTCAAATAAAGGCAAACATGGCATTTTATGGTCAGGTGTTGAGTGTATGGGGTTTAACGTGTGTAAGGGTTACATTGCAAAAAAATACTTTCAATTGCTGCTTAATCACCTGCCGAGGTGAACAGGCCACTCTAAGAGAACCGCTGTGATACTTCAGACCAGATGGCTTGGACAAGCAATTATGAATATCGGGGGGATTTCCTGGCAAAATAAATAGGTCCCTATAAACAATCAGTAGAGTTTACACACACAAACACACACATCCATGAAGACACACACAATGTGGTTGGGGTCAGTCTAAACGCAAATATGATCAGCCACGCTCCCTGCAGTTACAGGGAGATCAGTGACATTCTTCAAGGCCAGTGGAAGATTAAAGAGACTCTGTCAGGGTTCTGATCATATATTCACAAACGAGTCCTGTGAAGAACACATCTTTAAAGAGCAACATGCAGAAAATAACACGAATACCTATTCCAATGGCAGACCCTTTATACAGACCCTTTATACAGACCCTTTATACAGACCCTTATACATGTAATATAAATGGTCCGTTGGCGAGCAGGATAGGTCAGAGGGGCGAGGTGTTTCTCCGGGTTGACCTGGGAAACCTGACTCAGTGCTATTAACCCAATATTTACTCACATTTAGTTGACTCAAGCCCCTAATGGCATAGTCATTCTCCATAATGACAATTGTTAGTCATGAAGAACCCCTTCTAGTGTGTACCTGTAGACTCTAGCATTTCTCCTACTATGGGAAATAGGTTAAGATATAAAACTAATGGCATTGTGCAATGTGCATAAAACGGCACCTATCTGTGGACCATTTACATACAAATGCTTCTACAGAAGCAATGCTTCCACGTGGCTGCAGGACATTGACAACCTGGACATAAATTCAAGATGAATTTAACTTTCACCTAGGTTTATGCTCCAGTGGGCGAGGCCTTGGAACAGCCAAACCCAGCAATAACCGAAATATGAAGATTTGTTCCTTATACATGTCCTTCAAAGAATTGTGTATGGGTCTTTAAAATCTCTTTCTTAGATATGTATGTATAAGGCGCACCTTATGACTTTTCACAAAGGACCATAAAATATTTGCACAAAGAAATACATTAAATCAACATTTGATGCACAACATTATAGATATCTATCTCTTAGATGTGAAAGATGTAATATTTTCATGAAATATGAAATATGTTATTTTAACACTTAAAAATAATGTAAGTTGTCTTATTTCTTCTTAAAGCAACAGAGATTCCATTCCAATGTCATTAAAACATCAATGTCTCATTTCTGCTAAATGGTAGTGGAAAGATAATTGGCATGTATGCATGCATATTAATTAACTGATAATGAGAAGAGCCTCCTCTCCGCAGGTATGGAAATACTAATCAATTGCCAGTGAAAATTGGGTAGAAATGTGCTTTCTTTTATCCTGAATCAGAAATTAAAAAGCTATTTAGCACCACATTTTCCAACAAAGTGCTTCTCATTTATCTTCTCAAACACACTATTCAATCACACTTTCCATTTGTGTAATGGTAATATTTTCATGTAATTTCCCAGTGCGTTTGTGATGAGTATATGTGATATGGGCTTTGTGAAATGGCTATTCCCTTCTAGTTTTATTCATTCGCTTGTAATAAACGTACAACATATATTTTAGATTAAATGTCTTCAGCAAATGGAGCCGGGATCTTGGATAGCCCTACAAATGGTGATGGATCACTTCTGCACCCTGCTGGTGACATACAGAACTACAATAATTACATGCCCCCTAGTGGAAATAAAAAGCATTAAATTATATTGTATTTTGAATCAACAGGGACAGTTTAATTGGATAGTAAGCAGTCTGCTGTCTATCCAAAGAGGGAGCTGTAAAAGCTTCCTGATTCTGTGTTATATATAAGCTAGAGCTTAGGATGTCTGGAGTGCTCGGTAATATGCAGTACAGCTGCAACAGCTTCCCACAAAGCGCAGTACAGAGCGTATACTGAACATGCTACTTTTTGGTGTAGCCTTCGGCAGGTTTGGAAGCGTTTGGAAAAAGGTATTGCAACTATCAGATTATGCCATAGGAGTGTGTTAGGGAGAGCGATAGCGATAGACGTGAGAGCAATCAGAAAAATCTAATGTCAGCCATCAGGTTGACTATATACATTTACTATAGAGACCATGTTTTATTGTAGTAAGTTACCATATTGACACATGAGCACAATATACATTTGATGTTTCTGGAGCAGCAATGGTAGACCAAGCAAGGTGTATGTGTGGTGTGTGTGGTGTGTGTGTTTGTGGGTGGGTGGGTGGGTGGGTCATTAATGGAGTAGGGTGTGTGAATGGCTGCGGACCCGGATGAAGGGTGATGGACAGTTGTGAAGGTTGCTGCCTCCAATGGTAGACAGATCCTCCGTTATCCGCAGAAATGTTAATCTGTATACACACACAGCCACACACAGACATAGAGAGAAAGACTGGGTCTGATTAATTGCTAAATCACAAAGAATAAACCCTGCATGATAGAATAAACATTGTTGTTTGCGTCAGAGTAAATTATAGACTAAAAAATTAATTCAAAATGTCCAAATTTGGGCACAAAGTTGTAACTGATGAAATCCCGGAGATTTTATCTTACTGTGAAGAGAGCTTGGGTACAAGAAGACAAATGGACATCAGCCACAGTCTTCTGTTTCATCTTTGTCCACCTCTGTGTGTTCAACCTCCTCCACCGGAAGGTTCTGGGTTGAGCTGGCTGAAGCTGGTCTGGTCTCTGGCTTTTTGGAAGGGTCCACCACCACGACACCCCTGCTCATGTTACACCCCATGGTTCAGTCCAGCAAGAGACTAATTAAAACAGACGTCTCGTTGGTGTGCTGAAGTCTGATTAGTGTCTGAAGTTATTACCAGACTCGCCTTAACTTTAATATCTCCAGAACTGTTGTGGAAGCAGGTTACCCAGGTTACCATAATGACCAGCATACTTCCTGTAGGGCTGTGGCTGCATGGGCGCCTGTGAAAAGCTAGAAATATAATCCCTAGAATGGACACCTTGATCCTTGTGATTCTACATACAGGCTTCTGGGATTGTAGATCTAATTTTGCTTGCTAAGACTGGTCTTTGCAGGGTTTTGATACAGAGACCTTTGTTGACTGGTTCTCATAGGCGTATTTGCTTGCCAAGCAACATTGGTTGAGAATTAACTTCTCTTAGCATGTCAGGGCATGGTTACTGGGGTATTGTTTGTCAATCACTAGGTTGTCACGGAAGCCAATTTTCCCTTCTACGAGAACATCTATTTGTTTCAGTGTTTTTCAGAAAATGCACCACTATAAAATTAACAAAAGAACCATTGCACTACATCACATGGCACTAATAGACCAGTATTAAGGTGTCACATGATGTTTTTACACAGTGCCAACATATCCAACATGGCTCTATCTTTATTTTCAGTAACAGTATTTATAACAGTAACGCTATGCTGTGGTAATGTAGATTGAAGGGTAAGAAGATGTAAACACTGTGTTTATCCAACATCACAGTGGAGAAGTGCATATACTTTATATAACATGATAGGTATCTACAATATATCTGTATATACATTATTCTCATTATTATGATCAGCTTTGTTATCATAAAACGTAATCATCTCTTAAAAAATGAAGGCTCTTAATGTTAAAAATGTAATGTAATATATTAAAACCATAGCAGCTACAGAGAAATGCATAAGTACTCATATTGTATTGTGTTTAAAGTGTAATTAAAATGTATTTACCGGTGCATTTTTCCCCAAAAAATCTACTCAGTAAATCCAGATTTAATTTTATTTAATAAATCCCCATAGTTCTGTTCTATATACATACCATCAACATACTCAAGCACTGAATTACAACATTATTATCTATTAAATCCAGGGAGATTTTCAAAGTCGGATACTGATGACTGGTAGGACACAAACAAATCAGAGATGTAGTATCTCTTAAGTAAATCCTTATGCTTTAAATCAGTGGTTCTTAACTAGGGATACTTGGACCCCTGTGGTACCTGTTCTGTCATCGTGGGGGGTATGGGGACATTCATCACACTACTACGGCTACTTCAGTAGCAGTCCGGGCAAAGCAACTAGCAAAATGATGTGGGAACCACTGCTGTAAATTCTGTATTAAACCACACACAGATCAAAGACAACTGTAGTCCTTCTTGTCTGTTTACACTTTTCAACTGAAGAAATAACCGACCCCACAATACTAAAGCTAGGAATGGCCAGGATACCGTTTTTTTTTTTTAAATGTATGGCATGGCATCATCCCCAACACCCCAACATGACAGAGGCTAATCCACACACTAACACTATGTGACAGGGTCGTGGAAATATGATTGCAAAGATTTTAGTGTTTAATTTGTAATTGATCATGATTAATCACATTGGTTAACAACAAAATGTGTCATCTGTAAATTGACACGAAACAAGGTAAATTAGAAAACCATTTCTAATGTCCATTTTGTAAAGAACAACAAAGCCAAAAAGTTGCGCTGAGTTCCATTTTCTTTGTCTACATGATTAGGGTTCAAAACAAAAAACACCTCGATACCGGGTTGATTTTCAACTGGGCAGAAAGACTGCCTCCGTAGTTCTAGAATAAATTAATTACATCGGGGTTTTTGGTCCTTTGTAAAATCTGTTATGTTGTAAGAATATAATTTCCAACTATTTAATCCATCTCGGCAAACATTTGAAAACACACCGATTTTCTGGTAAAATTCTCAAATGCCCAGGAAAATAAAATGCTTCCAGTCAGTCATCTTCTTAGGGGAAGCCTTGGTCACTCATGACGAATACGGACAACAGACACAGTAGATGAATATATGAGACACCAGGAAGTCAAATTAAGCAAATCACAGCATAAATGTGTCCCATTGTGTTGCTGTTGTATAGTATTGTGCCTTGGTCCCGGTTCTGGGCATGTTTCTGGTTCTGGGCCCTGGTCAGGGCATGTTGCTGGTTCCGGGCCCTGGTTCTGGGCATGTTCCTGGTTCTGGGCCCTGGTCAGGGCATGTTGCTGGTTCCGGGCCCTGGTTCTGGGCATGTTGCTGGTTCTGGGCCCTGGTCAGGGCATGTTGCTGGTTCTGGGCCCTGGTCTGGGCATTAACCATGTCCCTGAGACGTTGCTGCCAGGCTGACGGTCTCTCCCAGCAGTATCTCTTCACCAAGGGTCCACACTCCTCCTCACCCTCTTCATGCTGGGCGCCACAGCGCCTTCTAGTGGACGACACGCCTGTCCTGATCATGTTGTTGATCTCTCGGAGGCGCTGCGGGAACACAGGGATGTATGGATTAGCAGCATGAAGACACTGCCCAGGTGCCTTAGGACGGTTAATTAGGATCAAATGTGTATCATTTCAAATCTTAACGGGCTGTTGCCAAGATGGGCTTCAGATAGGAAATATAGAAGGTTCATTTATTGGACTGTCGGAATGGTTGAAGAGGCATAACCTGAGACCTTTGAGGGGCTTCTGCGGATGTAGTAAAGGACCCCGGGGCAGGGGGAGTGTGGGGTGGAGGGGGGCGTGCTGGTCTTGTAAGAGGAGATGTAAAGGGGATGGTGGTTGAAAGGGCGGAACCTGCGTGGGGCTCCAATACAGTGGCAGGGGTATGGCGAAAGAGGAGGAGTTTCCACCTGGAGAGAGAAAAAGAGAAAACATCCCAGCGTTTTTACAATTTAGTCCATGTAATAATAGACTAAACTATAACACTGTACTAACAATACACTGAGCTATTACACTGTACTAACAATACACTGAGCTATTACACTGTACTAACAATACACTGAGCTATTACACTGTACTAACAATACACTGAGCTATTACACTGTACTAACAATACACTGAGCTATTACACTGTACTAATTATACACTGAACTCTAACACTGTAGTAATAATGCACTGAGTTATTACTCTGCACTAAATAATATACACTGTACACATTTACTTACAGGATTATATTAAGTCTAACTACCTAACTAAGTGAAACCACCGTTTGTACATATCTGAATGTGTGCGACTACTGCAGTTCTGACTAGATTGTATAGGAAAGTATTCCTTCACCCCGGCAGTGGTGGGAGGGCTGAGGGAGTAGCGTAGGGCAAAGTGTTCCATCTTTTTGCTGAAGACATTGTTGTAAAAGTAGATCAGGTGGCCTCGCTGTTCCCGGCCTGGTCGGAGTTGATCTCTGGGCACTGTGTGTTGCGAAAACAGGACATCCAACATTTGCTTCGTTTATATTATGATGCCAACATATCAATGTGATTGTATGAATGAGTATGTTTATATTAAAACATTTTGTTCTTGTTTTTGTGTATATTCATATTTAGTTAGTGTTTTATTGTATATTTATATTTACTTACCGTTTTCTATGCCTAATCCTTCAGGAGAACTTTGCGAGGCGCTTGTGTCTCTGCCTATGAGAACATTTCTGTATACCTAAAGCAGGAGGACAATACAGTGTGTCTCAATCAAACAGAACAAAGACCGATCGGCTGGATGTAACACAAACCAAATCAAAGCGTTGATCTCCATACACTTTTACTTGCGTGATGCTGAGTCTTGTAGCACTTCATGATATGCTTGAAGGTCATGTCTTCTTTGGTTACCTGCATTAATCACACACGCAATACCCATGACATATAAGGTATTAAACTGTTATAAAGGCTGTCGATCAACTACCTACAGTATGTCAGAAATACACATATCAGAAAAATATCCAGGCAAAACAAACCAATGCTACCTTGATCATTATATAGATTGCACACATGAGTATTTGGTCCAGGTGTCGGTCGAGCATCAGGCCAGTGCAGTGAACTAGGGAGTATTCAAAGCAGGTCCAGATCTTCAGCCGCAACTCCTCGCAGATGCCCAGTTTGACACAGATGTCGGTCAGACGCCTGCTGGCCAGGTGGTAGACCTGAGACACCGGGGAAGAGGGATGGATCTGAACAACACATGGCCTCAGCATTCCCACCAGTAGGCAGTGAACGTGGAACACGGGAGCAGGCTGACCTTGCGGAGGAACAGAGAGAGGGAGCCCCCCGCCTGGGGCTGGTGTGGGACTGAGGCCTGGGGTTGGTGTGGGACTGAGGCCTGGGGCTGGTGTGGGACTGAGGCCTGGGGCTGGTGTGGGACTGAGGCCTGGGGTTGGTGCTCTCTGCTGCTGGAGCTCTGCTGAAGATGACTGGGCTGACGCACAACACTGACGTGCACTGGGATCAATGAAATGCCACCCTGGCCATTGATAACGCCTGTGTGTGGGAGAGGATTTGTTGAACATACATCACCGGTTGTTAGGGACATGTTCTGATTTCAGTATCCCATTAGGTTTGTAGGTTTTTATGGGCACATTGACGTTTGTCTGAGGGGAGGTCTTTACCTCGAACGGGTATGGTGACTGACTGGCCGTTGTTGGTTGTGACGGTGGCTGATGCCACGGTAACCACATTCTTCCCCGTAACTATGACGGAGGTGGGCTGAGGTGGACGGACTGGTGTGGCGCGTCCAACGGCTACGTCGGAGCCAACGGGAGGCGAGCTGTAACGATCATCGAGGGTGATGGGGGAGTGGGGGGGGTTTCCATGAGGACCAATCACACAGCTTGGGGTCAGGTGGACAGGGTCAGCAGGGCTCTTGGCCCTCTTGTATGTATCCTCTAAGTATTGTGGCGGCATCACCTGGAACACAAATAATATGATGTTGAATAAAGTTTGGGATAATCGTTTTGTTCTTTTTTTAATGGAATGAACTGCAATTTGTGTCAGAGAAGGAGCCTTGTATAACTCTTCCCGTTCACTAACAGGTGGGTTTTGCCCTCTGACCTGTTGGCAGGCGGGTATGTGCTCTTGGGCATTTCTGATGTTGTCCCACAGTGGAGAGGCTCTCCTCCAGGCCAGGCTCTCCAGGACCTGCTCCTCTATATAGTTCAGGTGTCTGACCACACTCGGTGGCAAGCCCTCCTCAGCTCGCAGAACAGGCTCTATCACCTAACGGGTCACATGACACACGCTTGAACAGTAGATCACTATGTTGAAAAATATACTTTAACATTGTTATTTGATGTACATTATATGTGCTGCTAACCCCTTTGGGAAAATATATTTTCTGTCAATGAAAGCTACATAGACTATTTAAAAATGAATGTAACTCATTAGTTAAGAAAGGAAAATGCCATGTGTTCGATTGACAGCATTTCCCAACATGCCCACCTCCCTCCGTCGTTAAAATGATTAATGCTGGACAGTAGGCCCTCTGAGCCCAAAGGATAGGCATTAGCTAGTGCTTCAGGTTTCAGGTACGATTACATTGAAAACTATTCCCAGATGTCTGTAATGATAACGGTGCAGTAAGACATGTATGGAAGCTGATCGGCATAGGGTGTACCTTGTAGAAGTAGTATGGAGCCAGGCTAAACATTTCAATGACCAGGGGGAAGCACAAACCGCCTGTTGGCTGATGGGAAAACAAGACCATCTCCAGACAACAGGCCACTAGAGAGCGCTGGAAGAGGTCATGCTCCAGAATCCCCTGACGAAATGTCACCAATTAGTCTCTTATTTCCATATTCTTGAAAACATATATGAATTTAACACCATATTTAACAAGATATGTTACATTTTAAATGTGTATATAACATTGAGGCTACGGTATATACATGTCTGAACAACAGTGCACCCTAAAGGGAAATGTAGTCCAAAAAAACTGAATTGTAACAGTACTTGACTGCCATTATTGTTGAAATGTGACAACATTTCAATATTAATTATGTTGCTGTTCAGAATGCTAAGAAAATGCATGCTGAAAAATAGAGGGACTAAAAAACATGCCTAAAACTGGTCTCTAATAGATATAAATATATCTTATCAAATTACCTATGATCTAGCACACAACCCTCAATGTTCAGGGTCAATTTGGCCCAGGTCTGAATTGGTCCATAATTACATATAATTAGAAAGAAAGACTGAAAACCAGAAGTGTCAGGGCTTCCTTTGTCTCTCAAGTCCACATCTCCAATCTCATCAGGCCCCAACTTGTGCTCTGCCAATATACCCTCCTCCAAGCAATGATTTTGATTGGATTAGTGTGTGTTAAGACGTTACTGACAAAAAGGTTTTCCACACCCCTTTGCAACAAAGATCCTACAGGTATCACCCAGTCCTAGTGATAATCAAGTCCCGGTTTAAGAGGCTAGGGATTCCCAGGAACAGACTGGCCTAGTTTACATTGCAACATTTAACTTTTTTGTAATAAACTGAAATAAATAATATCATAAATAATGTGATTCATTTTCACTACGTGTAAAACTTTAAACTAAAGAGTGCAGTTCTCTTTAATCTAAAAGAGTGCTGTTCAAGTTGTACACAGCAGAGGGCAGCAGACTCACTGAGAGATCCTTGGTGCTCAACCTCATACTCTCTTGATGAATGACAGCCTCGAGAACCCTGTAGTACAGTGCCCCTGCCTGGTTGGACAGCCTCACTCCTCTTTCTACAAATACAACAGGAAGTTGTATTAATGCACGTAGTAGGGCACGTAGTAAGGCACGCAGAAACGCACGCACGCACGTACACTCACACACAAACACAAAGGGATGGTATGCTTCCCCTTCCGTTCAGACAACAGTTTTCTTCACCTGGGTCCCCGTAGTGCTGGTAGAACGTTTCCAGCATGTCTCTCAGTCTAGTGGAGATGGACTCACTTGGGTTTCTGGCACAGGACCTAAAACACAATAAACCTAAAAGATCCATATCCACTTTTAAACCCATGGATACATTACCCAGCCCCCACCGCAAATAATAACCTTCCTTATAAAGGACATTACAGTCTACTAGGCTATGAGGCAGACAGCTGACCTGAATGTGCCGGCCAGACTGTCACTGGGTCCATGTCTCGAACCACTTAGCAAGTCCTGCAGCAGAGTTGCCATGGGGACCTCCACACACTCAGGGCCACCGGCTGGCAGGGGGTTTCTCAACACCAGTCAGTGGAGAAGCGTAGAACACCTGCACAATGCAACCCGGCACAAACAGACTATAGTTGTGTCTCTATTATGAACTTTTGGTTTAAAACGATATGACAAAACCACATAGGAGTAATACATTTAAGTGACAACGGGGCCTGGAGCGTGTGGACTTTGTAGAGTTTTAAGGGATGTGTGTGTCACAGATAAATACATGCTTAATCTCAACCACACAGAGATGAATGGCTGAGAAGACAACACCAAGAAATGTCCTGTTTGAGAGGTACATTCATATTATGTGCATTCGTGTATTTCACTGTCTCACTGTCAACAACTCTTTCGTGGTAAAGAGAGGGGGGCAGAAAGAGAGAAAGAATGTGCTGGAAGGTCTCTTCATCACAGCACTAATCAAGTGCACGTGTTAGAGACAGTCTACAGGACCGGCACAGTCAGGGGGGCAGAGGGTTCACGATTCATTCAGTGGGCCAAGAAAACCAAGCTTTGAACGACAGGTAAGAA
The DNA here is from genome assembly GCA_016801125.1 of Novumbra hubbsi. NCBI lineage: Eukaryota > Metazoa > Chordata > Actinopteri > Esociformes > Umbridae > Novumbra > Novumbra hubbsi. The sequence continues at coordinate 15,710 of JACXGK010005507.1, read as the reverse complement.
AACAACAAGGATACATCATTAAGGGACGTACAGTATGTTGATTCAGGACAGAATTATTTAAAAAAGGACTCATTAAAATTAGACCGGGTCAGTACGATTACTGGATGTGATCCCCGGATGTGACTATTGGGGAGGTTCTAGAGCAGGTGCCACTAATTGGCGGACCGCGTCAGGGTTAGGGGTTATGAAACCCAGGTGGTTTCCTATCCGGACCAGGACTTATAACCGATATATTATTGAGAATGAATACACTTTGACGGAACGTTTCCATTTTAACCTGCACAACGTTTGCAGCCTTTACGGCACTGGTTAAGCACCATGTAAACTCAGAACAATTGCATAAGCCTTGTAAATCATCCAACGTGAAGCTACTAAGCCAATCAAATTTGTACATTGGCATCTAATTCGAGTAATACCCACCCTGACACAAATGGAAAATGGACGAAAGATAGCCTAATAGTCGACTTTAATAATAAATTATTCAGAAAAAAGTTGTTTCACATGACGTACTCTTGAAAGAGAAAAGCAGAGAGCGAAAAAAAGCTTTTAATATGGACTGAATCTTATTTGTTTATTCTTCCCACGGGTAGTTCAAAAACAATGTTTTTCATATGCTCCGAGACCGTGCCGATAATTAAAAGCGGCAACGAGATGTTCCACTACGAGACAAAGCACACATCCTTTGTGGACAGATACCCACTCCAATCCGAACTGAGGGCACAGAAACGTAACGATCTTAACAAAGAGCCCATCATGATCGATCCACGAAATCCTAGCACGTGAATTCACTGCACAACAACGTACTAACGGATGTTCCCTTAAAGTTGCTTGCGAAATGGAGTTAACAAAATAGAAAAAGGGAAACAAGCGTTTTTCTAGAATTAACCACTCCAAAAAGCTCTTATGTATTTTATTTGTAAATGCAGCCTTTATTTTACTTGAAATGAGAAAATGTATGTTATTATTAGAGTACTGATTATTTATAATTCAAAATGTATCTTATACATAATTTATATAAAACCATTTATAATTCAAGTTCAATATGAAAACTGACAATACATTTAGTTTAAATATTATTGAATTGTACACTATTTTATTTGAGAGTCCGTTGTTTACTACATTCATACAACTACTAAACTAATTTAATATGTATGGCAGTGAATCATAACGCAAATAAAGACCCAATGCTTGAGGTAATTTGGTTTAACTGGACCTCTAAACATTTTAATTGAATACCCCTGTTCTAGAGGATGGCCCTGGCAATGACAATGTCCTTGAGGGCAGTAGATGGGTAGAGACAAACACATAGATTAGGAGATGGAGGAAACAAAGATGAAATAAAGCAAATACAGGCTATGATGTTAGGTTACACCAGCTAATGTTACCCATAGTATTGTCTTCCATGACTCATTTCTGTACTTGTGTATTGTACAAACATAATCCTTCATGTCAGAGTCCATTCATTTATGATATTTATCATGTTCCTGTTACAGGCCACTGTCACTCCATGAGCCACCATCGTTGAATCTTGGTGTTTAGCTCATTCCCACACCAGCCCAACACGGACAGCTCAAACCCACACCAGCCTAACACTGACAAGATCAATCCTATACCAGCCCAACACGGACAGCTCAATCCCACACCAGCCTACCACAAACAAGCCAAATCCTATACCAGCCCAACATGGGCTAACCCAATCCTATACCAGCCCAAAGCGGGCTAGCTCAATCCTATACCAGCCCAACATAGGCTAGCCCAATCCTATACCAGCCCAACATAGGCTAGCCCAATCCTATACCCGCCCAACATAGGCTAGCCCAATCCTATACCAGCCCAACATAGGCTAGCCCAATCCTATACCAGCCCAACATAGGCTAGCCCAGTCCTATACCAGCCCAACATGGGCTAGCCAAATCCTATACCAGCCCAACATAGGCTTGCCCAATCCTATAACAGCCCAACATGGGCTAGCCGAATCCTATACCAGCCCAACATGGGTTAGCCCAATCCTATAACAGCCCAACATGGGCTAGCCGAATCCTATACCAGCCCAACATGGGCTAGCCGTGTGCTCGTAACTCTTTGTAATTCTCTCTCACACACTGTGCTATGTACAGGATGTGGGCTAGTGGCCGGTACTGATATCCTCTTTCCCTCACCATGCTTCTGATCCAGGGTCGGCTCTATGCCAGTCCGCAGTTTTTTTGCAACTAGCTGATGGCAAATTAAATGAGTAAAGCCTTCACAACACTTTCTGCAATAATGCCTGGGCATAAACATTTTCAATACATTTAAAACCAAGTGTTTTAGATTTCAAAAAAGCTCTTCAGAGATTTTATTGCACTGAAATGCAAGCAATATGTTATTTTGGTGATTTAAAAAAATTATTGTCAGAAACCATATCGTTTCTTAGTCCACATAACATAATTAATAATGGAACATTATTCTAATAGTACAAGTCTTGTTCAGACGTCAACTCAATAAACAACCCCTCATGAAATACAACATCCTGTGACATTTTATTTCCTGAAGCTTATAAAAAACGATATCCTTTAAGAAAGAGCAAGAGATAGTAGCTTCAGTAATACATCAAGCGTCTTACATGTTCACCAGAGATCCTCCTGAAAAGGACCTTTTTAGTAGAGGCTTGGAGTCCCAGCTCAGGCTATGGCTAGCAGCAGTGAGCGCCAAGTCTACGAGCAGGCGACAGCGGCGGCCGTGTTACTGCACTGAGACGGAGAGGAAGTTGAAGCTCAGCCCATTGCCTCACAACTGACACACAGACATGCCCTAACTTGTAACCTGCCACATGTTGCTACGATAAAGACGCAAGTCTGAGGAAACTAACATCGCAAAGCAAGCGCCCCCAAGGGTTGGATCACAACAAGTCAACAACGAAGCATAACTGCAGTAAACACATTTCCGAACATGGTGTAAAACCTAAATTTAACTAATTTATTATCTCAAATACACTGTTATGGTTTTGTTGATTTCATGTTCCGTAATAACTTTAGTTTTTATCACCTTCACAGTGAAATGCATTTCAGATATGTCATATATATCTTATATATATATATATATCAATAAAACATTTATAATATTTGATTGTCATATCATTAATGCTTTACAATGAAATACTGTATCAGACCATAAACGGACGCAGCATCATTCTAAACGTATATCACAACTGAATATATGAGATACATTGACGTACCTGTAACTCAATGAGAAATAACAGACGAAGGAAGACTTCATGGATAATCAGAATATGTTTAATAAAAATAATTAAACCTCCATTTCCTCTATATATCTTCTTAGAAAGTAATCCAATAAATTACAAATGACTGTTTAAGACGCTTATCCTCTCCACTACATAAAGCATTATTTGACTATATACCACAACTTGCAAATATTGCAACTGTTCAAAAAACAAACAAAACAAGAACTGACTTAATGATGACTCGTAGGATATTATCAAGCTTGAAACAAAAACTACAAAGGCAAGCCTATTTTCGTAATTTCAGCAACTACTTCACACAAAATAAAAATTCTAATGAACTTGTAGGCTAGTAGTGTGTGGTTTCTCAGTTTCTCTGTCTGTTGCATATTGATAATTTCCTTGTGTCAGTGAGGCGAGTCTACGACTGCTTCTAGTCAGTCAGTCCAGTCATGTAGATCTTTGTGACATAGTGAAACTTATAACAAAGTACCAGAAATATCAAATCAAAATACAATAGTAAAACAATGTTTTTGTTCTAACTCTTTATACACATTAAGTACATCTCCCCCCTCAGAAGTAATATTTTAACTTTATTGGAGTTATGTGCTATGCTTGACAGTACAGCAGGCTCACCATCAAACTGGTAGGAATCATTCAATGTTATCCTGTCTGAAAATAAAGCATGACAATCATTTTGGGTGCCCTGGAAGTAACAAAAGCTATGCTTTTGCCTAAGAGCATTGGTTGTTTTAGTGATAGTGTGGGTATGCAGATGTCCAGTGATTAAATACAATTTCATTGTAGGGTTACAATTTTGAAAACATAAGCTTGTGTGGCCTAGTAGCTTAACCAGCCCACACAATAGTGGAACCCTGGAAACAGGAACCCATTTAGGTTTGCTTTCAGGAAAAGTAAGGACTTGGATTTCTGAGTTTACACATACCAACTATGTTGAATTACATTACTGGTGCACTGAGCCAACATCAGTCTGGCTTTAGACATCAAGACAGTGTTGTCTTGTGGGCTTGTACACAATTAATGGGTTCAGTACAGCTTCAATGAAGAGCTAAATAAAGACTAAACTAATGGCGTTTCATTGTCCCTGCTAAAAATGTACATTTCTAAATGTATAGCTGCTTAACAGTCCAACGTGTACCAACAGCTCACCTATAAAGTTCTGTATCCATCAGTAAAACAGTTAAGCGGTGTTCCACTTAATTAATTGCAAAAGGTAGTTAGGATATAATGAGTACCAGTGTCAGAGTCTCCCTTGGTAACAGTTAGGATGTGCACAGATGAGACATGGCATATGGCCGTGAATAAATACACCACCAGAGAACCATAGAAGAGAAGCAACATGAACATGAATCTGCCCGTTAAATCAGATAAGATACTGAATGGGGAATTGATTGAGGAAATGAGGGCGTGAAATACCGCAAGGTACAGCAAGTGTAAGGACACTTCTACATCTGTCTTTCTGTCTGCAGGTCCAGTCGTTAGTGGATTGACCACTACAGACATATGGACCAAGGAGAAATGAACTAGGCTGGTTAAACACAGCGTTTAGTTATGAAACACAGCACATCAGCTGTGTATTCCATGCTAAAGATGAACACCTAAAGAGCATAATTCCCATGAATGAGCAGCTCAGTTCTACAGGAAGGTCAACCGCAAGCTGAGCCTAACATAGACAACCAAACACTGAATAATTTTTCGATGCTTAGTCCCTGCAATCTATGCATAAACAATCCATTACACGTTAAATTAATTAGATTCATCTATATTACTCGGTAATCTACAATTATATCGGAGACAATGCAAACCCTGGTGGTCCTCCGATATACAAATGTTAACTTAGTTACTAGGTCATGCGGTTGGAAGGTATTTCAACACAACATACACATTGTGATCAGTTATACCTTACAGGCATCAGCACTCACAGACAGAGCTCATGAGAAGTTCTTCAAACGACTGGGCAAAAAAAAAAAAAAACAGACAACATGGAGTGGGATTAGTAGAATATAGACATTCATACTTTTAGAACGATGTTGATTATATTTTACTACTTGTCGGTTGTACTATACAAGGCTCAAGCCTCGCAAACACACGCCACTATACCCACCATTGACACTCAATCAGGACAGGGCCTGAAGAACACTGAAAGAAACGACCATGCAAACAAAAACAAGGCATTTGCACACACACAGAGCCACAACACAGTGAGTGGTAGTCTCTTTCAAATTCTGGGCGCTTGAAGAAACTAACTGGAAGCTGCCAAGAGAATCCTATGAAAAAGACCCGGATTCCAGAGGGGAAGAGTGTACCTGCCTTGCTAAAACACACAACCAGATGTACTGTTTTAGCACAGTGGTCCCTTTTAAACTACGTTGAGGTAAAAGATGCAGCCAAAAACCCTGGGGTGGAATCTGTGACCAAAGTTTACCAGGTCAAGGATGTGACTTCCTGAATCTGAACATACCCAGGTTAGCTAATAATGCCACGAGGAAGCTTTTAAAAATAATACAAATTCATGGGACCAGTTTAATGACTGAAAACCCATTGTTTCCAATTCTTCCTTATTCATGCCAACAAAGGATATTCAAATTTCTATACTTCGGATATGAAATTCTACAATGACTATGAGGTTAAAGTACAGACTGTAAGCATTAAAACGAATAGTGACGTATGGGTCCGGAAGTTACATAGACGTGAATATCTTCCACCTCAGTAACCTCTCAAAAATGCTAATCTTCCATTTTCGTAAATGGTGACAGGTTTGCATAACTTGATCTGATCTTTTAACCTTAAACTTTCTAAAATTGACATTCCGTTATTTGTAACCATGGTCGCATCCAAAATCAACTATATTATAATCCCATTTACAATAAAGCGTACTTCAAAATGAAAACCAACAAAAACAAACGGAAAATATAACCATCCTGCTTGTTCTATGAACAGGGGATCAAACAAATGAATTTTGACTATCTTAATAATCTGAATCTTAATATACATATTGTAAATGTGTCCAAATACGTTTGGTTGTATAAAATACAAATACTGCTGTAAAAGTTCACCTCTTATGGTTGGAAATAAGCGGACAGTCTGCACATTAATCCACTTCAACAGTCATTGTATCAAAATGAGTCCCAGTCCAAATAACTGTGAACATGACTGTATGCATCACTGTGTGTTAGGCGATCATCTCCAGTCTGGTGATGTGTGAATGCAGTGCTACAGTGGGTTGATAGAGGGTTAGGAGATTGAGGCAGTATTCATACCGTAGAACTAGGAAATCAAATTTATTAAGGATTTCAATGATCCACACTAGGAAACCAATGAAGTGGGAACACATGCTCAACACTTAATCTGTAAGCAGTGTGTGAGTGTGGATACTGGAACACAGACGTGTGTGAGCAGCTTAGTTGTTATAATGGTGGGTTAACACATCTACAGCTTCAGTGACATTCATTAGCTGCCCAAGTTATTGCTGACATTTCCTAAGTATGATCTGCAAAGTATACTTAAGTGTGAAAAAGAAAACCTGTAAAATTATTTACAAAGGAAACCAAAATATTCAAAGTTTTCCCCCCACTCCAAAATATATTAATTGTACAGCTCAGCAGAGAGAGCGTTTTGTATTTCCTCTTTTTTAATAAAATTAAATCCCAACATGATAATTACAATAATGCCATTTTGATTTCTTTTTCTAAATGTCTGCAATCGTACATCATTATGTGTAATACAAGTTCACAAAGTTCGGAAATCTACTAAAGTCTGACATGCAAAATGTCTCTCAAAACAAGATTGTACCTTTTGAACAAACACTGAAATTTAATTTCAGCCTCTCCTAAGTCATGGTTCTTTTTTCAGTTTTGTAGTCTTTATTACACAACATTTTAGTTATTTTGTATTTACATGAAAAGAAATCACAATGTAAGTGCAGGGAAATCCATATGTGTAATATATATGTGTTTACATTTCTAAGAGATACATAAATATATTTATATATTCATTAGTTTCAGTCTTCATCGCTGGAGTCTGATGACCCATCAGATGTTGAAGAGGAGCTCCCCGACTCTGATGAAGATGACTCTGCTATACCAGAGCCCTCTGGACCACTGTTCTCCTTCTGTTCCCCTGACTCCTCCCCCTCATCACCAAGACCCTCCTCTTCCTGCCGCTCTGGTGTTTCCCGGGGTGAAAGAGGTTTTGAGGGGGCGGTCTTAGGGGACTTGGATGCCTTGGTGGGTTTGGGGGGTTTGTGGTCACTGTTCGAGCCACTGTTCGGCTGCTCTGTGGTGGATACAGGAGGTTTAAGGCCTGGAGTGAGCAGCATCCCTGGGTAAAGCATACTGGACAGTAACAAGGGGTTCAGAGACAGCGGGTGGCTGGAGGCTGCCTGGGCAGCAGAAGCACTTAGTGGGGTGGCGGAGGCGGCGGCAGCGGAACCAGAGGTGGAAGGGTCATTGGGGGTACAGGACTCCCCAACGCCAATTTCACCTTCTGTCCTTTCACCTTTGGCGTCAGAGGCGTGGGATGGACCCTGGGAAAGGGAGGAGAAGGAGGACGGGGTTTTGGAGGAGGCAGAAGAGGACTCCCCTCCTCCTCCTTCTCTTCCTCTGTTTCGCTTCTTTCTCTTCCCCTGCTCCGGTCCCACAGTGGTGTCCTGTGGGGGCTTCCCCAGCAGTCCCCCCATGCTGAGGAGGTTGGGGAGGCCGGCCATGCCTGACAGCATCATGGGAAACATCGAGGCAAGGTTGTTAGCATCGGTGGGAAGGCTCATAAGGCCGGCGGTGAGCTGCAGGGATTGAAGACTCTGGAGGTTTTGCTGGAAGGCCTGGAAACTGGACAGGTCCATGCCAGAGAGGAGGCCATTGGCAAGCAGGGGATTGAGGCCCAGGGATGAGGCCCCCTGGTTGGCTGCAGCAGCTTTGGCCAGGGCGCTCTTTGGCCGTCGTCCACGACGACTCACCTCCTCTGGTACGATTGGTCCCGTCAGGATCCGGTCAAACATGCTCTCTGGGAGGTAGCCCTGAGGGAGAGAGACACGAGTCAGCACTCTGACCAACTGCCTCTTCAGATAAATGAACAGAACCCCACCCCCCCCAGTGACTAAACTAAATACTATTTTTTTTTAATAAACAACCAAAATGACTCTTGAGACAAATTGATATCAATCAAACAAACATCCTGCATCGGCCAATGAAAGGGGAGGTACAATAAGAGGTGAACATGTGGTCCCAGGGGGTTTCTGGCGCCCCCACAGGGGAGGGCGCCTCCCTCTGACACACCCTCTGACTGCCTGGAGGTAGCTGAATAGGAGAGGCCGTCAGACTTACTGACTGTTTGACGACATCGGCCCACTCGGGTGGAACCCCATACTCCGGGTTCTCCTGAAGGAACCGACACAAGTCCTTTAGAGGGGGGGCGAAGGCACCGCCAACCTGGGGAGAGCGGAGAACCACATGAGCCGTGGAAGTTGTAGAACGGTGACATTTGGACACAAATGTACACAAGTACACACAGTGGCTTAGTGAGGACTCACCTTCCGTGCATTTCTCCTGTTGATGATCTGTACCCTCTCCTCTCCAGTCAGACTGTGGACATCGATCTTGTTGGGGTTTCTGCAGCGATGCCTCTTCTGTTTGGGCCGGCCGTCCTGCTGTAACTGCTGCATCTGCATCTTCGTCACCCCCTGTGAAGTAACAGCGGGTCAGGAGTACAAAAGTACATATTCATAATTTATATTTATAATGTCATATATATATTTATGATGTATATTTATAATGTCATATATATATTTATAATGTATATTTATAATGTCATATATATTTATAATGTATATTTTTAATGTCATATATATTTATTTATATTTATAATGAGGTTTGCCTTGCGCCAGGGCACATTAACATACTTCACGAGGTGATGTAAGGCAGAGGAAGGGAGGGACTCACTGGAATGAAGGCTCCTGTATCCGCCACAAAGCCCGGATGTTCTTTCAGCCACAACTCCAGCTCGCTCCTCCGGGGGGCGTCGTCTCCAGCAAGCCTGGTCCCATCTTTCAGATTGATGACAGGGACCCTGCTCTCTCTGTCCATGGGCCCCTCAGCAAGGCCCCCCGGGGGGAAACTCTGCCCAGGTGCCGCAGAGAGTCCAGCCTGACCCATACCGCCCCACGCCGAGGTCGCCTGGAGAGGCAGGGGCATTCATTACCCCGTGATGACAAGTGGCTAGTGTGCATCAGCGTGAACCACACACACATCTCAGATACATCAGCACCACAAACAAATGCAATCTCACACTGTGTAGGTGAACGCATTCAGACATGCCCTGTCAGACATCTGTAATCAGACAACTGTAAACATCCCACAAAACCCTGCAGGCTAATCTAGCATTAAGTGGAACCAAGTGAAATCTTACATAATCTGGCACGGCTGGGACTCTGTTCCTGTTCATGAAGAGCAGGTCCATCCCTTCAACGTTCTTCCTCCTTCCTCTCCTCCTCTTCACCACAGGCTGGCCATCCATCGCTCCGTTCAGCTTCATCGGACCCGTCAGGTCTGCAGAGGCTGGAAATACACAAACACAACGTGTGCCAGATCAAAATTAAAAACTAAATAACAAATCTACAACACTTAAGATGCTTTACTGCCATCTAGTGGGAGAAAATAAAAGCAATACAAAGTTGAATCTGCGTAGAGTAACCATTGGGACATTGTGGTATAAACAGGACCGTGTGGTCATTCCCATCCTGTATGTACCATGCGGGAAGCTTGCAGCTTGGGGCTTGGTGAAGTCAGCAAGACTTGTGTCTGAGGCACTCTGAAGCTCATGGAGCCTGGCCAGGTACTGCTGCTGGCCCAGGGGCCCTTCCTCAGGCTCCAGGGGCCTCTTCAGGGGCGGGCCGGGCCCCTGCTTCTGGAAGGTCAGCTTCAGACTTCCCTCCTGCTGCAGGTAGAGAGGCTGTCAGTAAGTCACACAATAACAGAAAGACACTGTCTAGAAGCATTCAGCCTCAGCATTAGACAGAGAAACTCAGGGCAAATGAAGGTTCTATAAAGTCAGAAACGTCTTTGTAATTGTAAATCAAATGCAATTAGTGGTAAATTATAACAATATACCAATGTACCTTTAGTTGATTTGCAGTTGAGTTATTTTTGATGAAAATACTGAGTTAGTTGTGAACATAGTTTCTTCTGAGACAGTTTGTAATGAGACACTGGGTGGTGCTGAAGGCCATTTGAACAACTAAATGATACAGTTTCTTTATGTTCCTCTCCAGACCCTTAGGTTTAAATGGCTGTAACTGGTGTCATTCTAAGGGCAGGGCGGTACATACGGAATTTGCAGAAGGTAAATATTTAAATAAAATATGTTAGCTTGGTAAATCTTGGTATATTTAGTCCATACTTTGAATCCTGCTTCTAAACCACTATGGTATGAGCAGTTCCCACTGAATGGGGATATATTTATAGCATGTAATTTACATTTTATGGGTGAACACTACACTGTCTGATACAACTGGAGCCCTATCGACCGATGTGGATGTAGAACTGGAGAGTGGTCAAAGGATTTCTTTAATTTTAGTGCACTGACACAATACTGTTGGTATGTCAGGATTCTCTCAAAGAGCCTGTCCTACTGTATGCTTGTTTCTAAAGGGAGAGCTAGCTATGAGTAGGGACACGGCATTCAGCAGCTAGAAGCAAGTAGGGAACTTCTCTAGGTTTACTGAAAGACCACGTCACAGGGGAGGCTACAGCATTCAGCATATTCCTTATTAAGGTCAGGATTCAACCCTGGAGCAGGGGTCAGTTAGGTTCCTTTTACAGAAGACGCTCTGGTGTGTATCTGGAACTGATCCTCCTCTGCTGAAGTAATGTAGGCTCATGTTGTACAGCACTGAAACAGGCAGGAAGCGACACTGCATAGTAATAGACCAGCTGCTGTCTGCTCCATTAGAGACAGATCACCCACAGTACTGGAGCTCCATCTCAATCACCCACAGTGGAAAGCCAACCCTGTCACAATCAGATTAACAGGGGAAGACACCCTCTCCAACCAGTGTCTCTTCACACTAAGCTTCTTATTAGCTTCTCATCCATGAATGACTGATTTCTGTAGATATGTAATTACAGCCTCAGAGCCAATCCACGTGGAGTGGGTTCAAATTAAAGAGGGTATTACTATTAAACAAATCAGTGCTGTGGGCAGGCCAGCAAAAAAAAAAGAATCCAATCAAAACCCCAAACAAAACATGCTGAAACACCGCAATTAGGCTTTGGAGAGGTGCGGGGTCCTACGGAGGAGGGAGGAACGGAAAACAACATACTTCATTGATTTTCACTGAGAACTCCTTTTCTCCTGCAACATGCTTCTTCACCTTTGAACCCTGAGGGGAGGCAGAGGGATCCTCCGAGGCGGCCGAGGCAGAGCTGAGGTTACTGCCCAGGTTGGCGGCGTTGTCCAGCAGCTTGGTGGTATAGAAGGAGGCGATGGCCCCGCCCACCTCATAGGCCCGCCTTGCCCCGGGCCACTTCCCCTTCAGCACGGCCTGGCAGATACTGTCCAGACGGTTGATCATCACACGGTCCTGCGTGAACACGGGAGGGGGGGGCAGTTATTCACCACAGCGAAGGACAGCGGGAGGCATTCTGGGGCCCTGTTGCCGTGCGCCGGGATAAGGCCTGGCGCCGTGAAACGAGGGGGTTCTCAGGAACTGGGACCACAAGCGAGCGTGTCATTCACCTTGGGCCAATAGGAAGCAGCCAGCATGTAACCTCCCTGAAAGGGGAGGTGGGAGCTGCTGCTGACGCCGTTCTCCACCATGTGACGGTCCTGCAGGTCATCCTGAGCGGCGCTGAGGGACGCCACGCTGTCCTCGTCAAACCCCTTCACCGAGGCCACCGTGGGAACTGGAGAGAGAGAGGGGCACCTCACAATGTGGCAGTTCACCCGGCACGCACACGGTAGGAGCCAGGAGACCCGAGGCTACTCACCCTTCGTCTTTCCTTCCTCCCGCTCACTTTCGCTATCGGAGGAAGATGAGGAGGAGGAAGATGAGGAGGAGGAGCCTGATGAGCACGATGAAGACGAGGAGGACGAGTTGGACCCTGATCGCGACGAGGAGGAGGAGGAGGAGGAAGACGACGACGAAGATGAGCGTGACGAAGAGCTGGAGGAGGAGCCGTCAGAGTCTGAGTCGGACGCCACGGAGGCAGCTCGTCGGGCCTCCCTACGACTCTTCTTGTTGGCTCTCTTCTCCTCCCTGGCGGCTGAGTTGGGGGTGAGGGGTTTGGTCCGGGCCGCCACCATGCGACTCTCGTTCTCTACTTTCACCACGGCCGCGTCAGGCTTCTCCTCTATCCCGGTGGGAGTCGGGGGTCCAGGCTGAGGACTCCATCTCTCCCCCTCCACCTGTGCCCCACTCGGCACAGCCTCCCCCAACTCGGAGAGAGGCTCTTCCTTTGCCACGGCTTCGGGGGAGTTTGCCTGTTCCCTCTGCGCGAGGGTGGGCAGCGGCGGGTCTCTACTAGCCTGGTACTGGGGGTTCTGGGATGACTGCTGGGCCCCTTTGTTCTGGCTGTAGTTCCTCTGCGCCGCCATGAAGCACAGGTCCGGGTCTCGGAGGATGTGGTAGTCCGTGCGGCTGACGCCGTGCTTGGCGGCCCCGATCAGGAGGTCCCGGTCGTGGGCACCCACCTCCCACCACACCGGCAGGTCGGAGCCCAGCTGGCACAGGGGCAGGCGCTCGTACAGCAGCGGGTGGCGCAGCACCTGCTCCCTGACCTGCCGCAGAAGCTCAATCCTGTAGAGGGTCCGAGACGCCCGCTCCTCTGTGATGGGCTGGATGGACAGAGAGGGATCCACCACCGTGTCTACAGACACAGGCAGAGGGGGGGGGGCAGAGTAAGGCTGACATCCTCTGGGTGACCTCAATATCAGCAGGGTATTTTGGGTGTCAATTAGCAGTCATGGAAATAGCTTTGGTTTGTGTGATAATCATACTTGTCACCTTTGACCAGTTGCCATGTCGAACCCTAATAAATAAAATACTGCTCGGCATGAAGGAACGAAACTGAGAAGTCCCACCCAATCTCAAAGCAAATGAAATACGCATATGGATGTGGTTAAAACATTGTTGTGCGTAAGTGCATGGACTTCCTACAGGTGTCATGGATGAACAGCTTTCCTTCCCCTCTCACCTCCGTCTCTAGGCGGCAGGCGACACACTCTCCGGCACATGGATGTGAAAGCCCACAAATACTTCTGCAGACTCTCGTCCGTCTTCTTGTGCAGTCGAGCCATGGCTCTGAACTTCGTCCAGTCGAAGCGACCCAGGTCGGGATCAAACACCACTCCAAACGTGGACACCACGCGGTAGAAATCGGCCTCCTCTCGCCTCGTCCATCTGAAGGGAGAGGAACGCGGGGGAGAGACGGAGGAAAAGAGAGATGTGGACCGTAATAAGTATTTCACCGCTCTCAGGGATACATGAGAAGGACCCAGATTAGGGTACCTTTCTGGACCTCGCCGCTTCACTCACCTCTGCTGGCGTTCTATCTTGGCGGCCATCTTGGGGTTCATATTGTGATTGAGTGTAGGGGGCAGGGGGCACAGCGAGGGGTGGACCGGGGAGGTGTGCTGGGTCTGGTGGATGTGGAGGATCTGTCTGGACTTGGTGAAGCGCTGAGAAGCCGTGATCAGACGTCTCAGTCTGGCCGTTAGCACAGAGGACGAGGGCCAGTATGCTGCGTCTCCTCCTCCTGCTCCTTCCATCGCCAGTGGGACGCCCTCTGGAGAACCCGGGGGAGGAGCTTTATCAAATGAGGGGGTGTGATTTGGAAATGTCTTTGACTGCTTAAGCTACCTTAAGGCTTTTAGAAAGGTAGATGACGGAATTGTTTCGGCAGTAGTGGTGACAAGTAGTCAAAGTATTTGTTTGACTGTATTATAATAATAATTAGTAGTATAAATACATTTTCTATAATTATTATTAGTAGTACTAGCAGTAGTAGTGAGTTGTAGTTGGAGACATTTTATTATAGTATTATTATTTGTAGCAGTTATTGCAGTAGATATACTAATGAGATGTGGGTTTGTTAAGGCGTAGAATGACTGGATAGAAAAAAAAGACATCGCTAACCTCCAGGGTTGTCTGTGATAACCAGGTCTCCAGGAGAGGAGGCATCATCCTGGTGGAGAGACAAGTCTCTGTTAAAAAAATGGACACCTCTCTAGACAATAACAGAATGGAGACTGATAAAAAAAAAAAAGTATATATAAATATACGCTTAATGACGCTTAATATATAAAAAATGTAATTAGCTGTCTGGTCCCTGAAGAGTTCCTATGGCCAATCAGTGTGTACAACAGTCTTATCAGTTGGCTGTTACTGCTCTGCAGTGTTAGTCTCACCTCCATGTCGTCCTTTAGCAAGGCTGGGGCAGGTTTGTATTCTGGGTCATCCACATCCCTGCAAACACGGATAACAACTGTCAGCCAGTCACTTAGCAAGGGACCAACCAGGTGACAGCAAGGAGAACATTCTGGAAGCTCCTCACAGCCCCTAACTAATACTTCAGATTCCAAATGACAATCCCAGCTTCTGGTTTCCTTTATTTCTTGCGCAAATGTAAAATGGATTATAAAAGGTGTTTCCCAAAAACTAAAATGACTTGTGTCAGTGTGTGTTCGATCTGGCTTACAGACATAGAAGCTAGCTAATCCAGTCAGTTGGCCAGTCAGCCATGTTGTGTACCTACCCATCCATGAAGTCATTGGCTCTCTGTTCAGCAGCGATAGCCTTTTCGTCTGGCCGTCCCACGCGTTCTAGGAAACAGAGGGCAGGGTCTGCACGGACCGTGTTGTACTTCTCATAACCTGGACGAGTGGTGAACAGCCAAGAGATAAGCAATCAGAGGTTAGCTAAACATGCACATGGAAATGTCAAAACAATGAATAAATACAGCTGGCTACATTCCCACTGAGGCAGGTGTAACAAATGCTGATTTAACTCAATTTTACCAGGTAAGTTGACTATGTAGACATACTGTTTACAGTAAACGCCTGGAGAATAGTTACAGAGAATAACTATAGTTACAGAGAATAGTTACATTTGTCATTAAGCAGACATTTTAAACCTGAGAATTGTACAGTAGAGAGCGTATATTGTACAGTAGAGAGCGTATATTGTACAGCAGAGAGCTTACATATTGTACAGTAGAGAGGGTACATATTGTACAGTAGAGAGGGTACATATTGTACAGTAGAGAGCGTACATATTGTACAGTAGAGAGGGTACATATTGTACAGTAGAGAGGGTACATATTGCACAGTAGAGAGCGTACTTATTGTACAGTAGAGAGGGTACATATTGTACAGTAGAGAGGGTACATATTGTACAGTAGAGAGCGTACATATTGTACAGTAGAGAGCGTACATATTGTACAGTAGAGAGGGTACATATTGTACAGTAGAGAGCGTACAT
>JACXGK010005506.1:0-32773 GCA_016801125.1 Novumbra hubbsi | reverse complement strand
GTCTGTGTGTGTTTCATCTTACAGTGTTGTCCGTGTGTGTTTCATCTTACAGTGTTGTCTGTGTGTGTTTCATCTTACAGTGTTGTCTGTGTGTGTTTCATCTTACAGTGTTGTCCGTGTGTGTTTCATCTTACAGTGTTGTCTGTGTGTGTTTCATCTTACAGTGTTGTCTGTGTGTGTTTCATCTTACAGTGTTGTCTGTGTCTGCTAGCCGAGCTACGTAGCGGGCAATCAGTCGGTGCTCCTCATCCTGTTTACTGAGACTGTCCAAAACACACACACAGAAAAAAGAGGAATTGTTACCATAAAGTTAGGCAACATTTAAGACAGCCTATTCAACCCCAGTATTGGATCTTATAACTGGATCTTCTAACTTGTAAATCAGAGACTAATTAATATCTGGAACATCGGAAATATTGGGACTGACTTCCCCTGTTCCAGTTCCTCCACTCTGGCTGTCTTCCAGCTGAAGTTCACTAAAAGACCATGGTTTGTCCACCCCCATGCCTCCCCTTCCCAGACCTGCTGACCACGCCTCCCCTCCCCAGACCCGCTGACCATGCCTCCCCTCCCCAGACCCGCTGACCATGCCTCCCCTCCCCTGACCCGCTGACCATGCCTCCCCCTCCCCTGACCCGCTGACCATGCCTCCCCCTCCCCTGACCCGCTGACCATGTCTCCCCTGACCCTGGCCGGCTGACTACCCCAGCTTGGTAACGTAGGGTTTAGGTTAGCGGTTAGTTTCTTACCGGGGGGTTGGGCCACTCTTTAGCTTGGTGACGTAGGCAGCAATCAGAGCATGTTCCTCGTTTAGAGGCTGAGCTAACCTACAACACAAATACACACAAAGCCAGGCTGGGAGTTAGAGGTAGAGAGTTAGAGGCAGATTGATGTAAAAAAAAAGACATAGTTAGAACAAAAGCCGGTTTAAGTCAAAGGGAGGACAGAGTTAGAGGCAGGTCAGAGTTAAAGACAGGTCATAGTTAGAGGCATGTCAGTTAGAGGCAGCGATAGAGACAAACAGTTGTTACCTCTGGGGAGGGGGGGCTCCTGAAGACAGTAGCATGGCCTCATTGGGGCTGCTTTCCACTGGTCGGGGGGGACTACATGCACACACACACACACACACACGCACACATTTCAACAAAGGCTGGACTGATAAGTGCTGTACCGTAGTAAGTTTACTCAAATGTAGTTATTTCAGTAGTAGTGTAATTTTTGGCAGATATATTTTACACTGAACCTCAACCTGGTCCAACATCCTGACCTAAACTGATCTAGTTTCTTGGCATAAGAGCCTCTGAGAAATTACTCAAATTAAATGTAAGACTATCAGGGAGTTAGCCAGTAGCAATACCCTAGCTAGCTGCATTGGCAAAATGGTTTGTGTAATGATTTATGAAGTTCAGATGCTAGCTGCGATTGTACAACAAACAGAAAAACGTGTAGTATAGATCAGATATGCATGGGTTTATAATCACAACCACATATAAAAAAAAACATATGAAGTAAACAATTAAAATGAATTTAACATCATAAACATTAGCAATTTACAGTGTACAGTGTCAGAAAAAACTAATAATAATTGTGAAACTCACCAAGGCTTGAAAAACATACTGTACAATGTCAGAAAAGACGTGAGTTGAACCGAGCCAAAAGCCTTCAGGGTGAGTAACCAAATTCTTTAGCAAACAGAACATGTCAAGTCATCGTGTAGACGGCAATAAAATACCAAAATGACTTAATTTCTGTCAAGATTAGAGATCGACCAATTTGGTGCTCATCGATACGCTCTCTAGTTCCACGAGAGGGAAGTCTTAGCCGTTCACAAACTGACCTTTGGCATTGTTAGGTTGTGATTTAGAATTGGAGCAACAATTCACGCTAGAGGTGAAACAGAGTTACGCAACCTTCTCAGAACATTAGCTAATTTTCACATAATATATTGCACACATAACTAATATATATATATATATACACACACACACACACACACATATTAGCCATTGTTACGTATGGTTTCAAATGAAGCTTTTACCTGACTTCAGCACTCTTCCAAAAGACTGAAACAACTAAACTTTCCCTCTCGCTCCATCTCTCTCCCAGTCTCTCTGTCTCTCTCTCTCACGTGGTTCTAAGTGAGTTTATTCAACACTGAGCTTGAACAAACACAGACAAAAAGTACACATATCACCAGAAAGGGAGAGAAAGCGAAGGAGAAAATGAGATGGGAGAGAGGGGGAGGCAGAGAGAGGGGGAGACAGAGAGAGGGGGAGAAAGAGAAAGAAGGAAAGAGAGAGAGTCACTCACCTCTACAGCCAGCGTCAAGCAAGGAATAGTAAAGAGAAGAACAGTTATATACGTGTGTGTGTGTGTGTGTGTGTGTGTGTGCGCGTATCAGCCAACAACTAAATCCCTGCCCCTCAAAGGAGGAGTCACCCAAGGCTCCACCCCCACGGCAGGGTGGGGGGGGTCAATCCTAACATTTCTGAATTAAAATTAAACAATGCTTTTGATTTGTTGTCGTGTCGTGGCTCAACAGACTTTCCTAGATGAGCTCTTTTGGTTGGATGTCAGCAGCATTGCAGTGGACATGTTTCTGCTTTCTGTCATGTGAGTGGGTAAAAGGCCTGAGAGAGATTCTTCCTAAAAGACTCATGGGCCAGATTTTACTCTGCAGTGCAGCGTAGCTGTTGTTATAGTTTCTGAACACTGTACAGTTCCTATCAACACAATGTGCAGACTCAGAGCTGTGCCCCCAAAACCCACTAGATATACACCTAAAATACAACTGCACTTCCTGTGGGGTGTGTCTCGTTCGTAGACTTTGATTGGAAAACAAGAGAAACCTTCACTCAGAATGAACCCTATCCCTGACAGATGTTTGTCAAATAGCCATTTAATGTGCACAGGTGTATTCTCACACTATGTGGCTGAGGTCCAGTGTTCTCTCGGGGTGTTCAGGGTAGAAGGGGTGTGGGGGAGGGGCGGATGGGACACACCCCAGAGTCTTGGAGAGACCCCTCTTCATCTTCCCAACTGGAGAGCGCTGGTCACATTAACACACGCCCACGTCAAAATGTTACATCACTGATTTGTACTTATTACTTACTAAATTAAAATACTAAACACTTTGGACATTCTAATTTAACAGAACGGTAGACGGTTTGTCTACCGGACAGGTTCAGTCGAAGGTCAGACTGTTTTCTGTCTTACCCATGATGAGCATTCCTTCATCTGGTGCTGGTTGCTGTGGGAACCACTGGCGTTACCACGCCAAAAGCAGTCCTGGCAGAGTTGGTAGTTATGGCAACGGCGACACCGGTACCGAAACCCCATCATCCCGTTACTACGGCAGTATGAACAGGACACAGGGTGGTGGACTGGGTGAGGAAATGAGGGGGAAAGACATGTTATTGTGACCTTGTTGTCCAATCACAGTAACGATCCTGTCCGATCATCTATTAGCAACTTTTTAATTACTTTCCGCGTGTGTGTGTGTGTCTCACCACTCTCGATCTCTGCCAGGCGATGTGTTAAAAGGAGCCAGAACAGACACTGAGGGGTCTCTACCAGAACCCCGTCCAGGAACTGATTCACCAACACCCGCTTCTGCATACACAAAAACACACACACACCTTGTGTTTATTCTAAAGGAAGAAAGGAAATTAGATTAGGAGAAGGATGAGGTTGGGCAGGGATGAGGTTGGGATGAGGCCATTCCACATTGAAACGTTGTGTGTGTGTGTGTGTGTGTGTGTACCTGTTGAGGGAAGCAGGCTCTGGCAGAGGAGTGGCTGTAACCGAAGGACGGACCCTCGTGAACAGCAGACGGCAGCTTCAAAGCCTCTTGGAGGAACCAGTCAAACTTGGACAACACCATCACCCCTGTGCTGTCACTCACCTGGGAGAACACATCTGCACACACACACACACACACAGAGTTATGACAGGAGGTTGAGCCCTAAACGAGGAGGCTGGGTATAGTGGAGCCTCCTGGCCACTAAAAGGAGGTGTGGGGTTTTGAACTCTAACCCTCCACGCTCCGGAGTAGAGTCAGGCTTCACAGAGGTGATACTCACAGCAGACTTAAGTTAGAGGAAGATCTAGGCTTCACAGAGGTGATACTCACAGCAGAGTTAAGTTAGAGGAAGATCTAGGCTTCACAGAGGTGATACTCACAGCAGAGTTAAGTTAGAGGAAGATCTAGGCTTCACAGAGGTGATACTCACAGCCGAGTTAAGTTAGAGGAAGATCTAGGCTTCACAGAGGTGATACTCACAGCAGAGTTAAGTTAGAGGAAGATCTAGGCTTCACAGAGGTGATACTCACAGCGGAGTTTGTCGACCAATTTCCCTCCACACATGACCGCCAACATGGACTTCACTGACAGCACCGTTAACCGGGTTCGACCCTCACTGGAACACACACACACACACACACACATTCATCTGGACTGGGAAGGTTTGTTAATAATGTGTGTGTGTGTTAATCTAGTGTTTGTGCCTGTGTGTTATTTTAGTGTGAGAGAGATTGTGATTGCTAATCTATTGTGTGTCTGTCTAAGCGTGGATCAGGTGTGTGTGTACCTCTCTGCCGCCTGCAGTAGAAACCCCAGCAGCACCTGGGTACTGTCTCTGGGCCGGATCACGTGTGTGGTGGGCAGGCGTTTGCTGAGCTGGTTGAACAGCGACGACAGGAGGTTCTCCAGACGCAACACAGACACCTCCCTCAACAGGTCCTCGGTGTTCAGACCGCTGTCCCGTACCGCCTCGATCACGTTGTACACGTCGATCAGGTGGACTGGAGAGAAACGCATTTGGTGTTTGTTCTCACACCCTAACACAAACCCTAAAACTAACCCGTAACTCATCTCAAAATTGTATCAGTCCTGTTGGCGTCTAATAAGAACAGGACAGGTTGTGCAAAACTAAATAATGTGCTTTATTATTAAGGCAGTCAAGGTTTTTCAAGTACTAAATGCAGTCTCCAGAAGAAGTTGGGGGTTTTGAATTAGTGCCTAAAGTAGTAGGTATTCTGCCAAAATAAATGTTCCTGCGTGTTTGTCAACTTCCTATAAACAGGTTTCAAGGTGACTGCTTGAGGCTCTGGCATTCATCCAGACACGTGGCCATACAGTACAGAAGGTGGAAGTGTTTGGGTAATGGTTGTCAACACTTTGACCAGTCTTGACCATAAAAAGCAGTAGATCTACAAGTTGCCTCTTGATGACCTCTGTGATCAGTCTCCTACCAGCTGTCATCCAGCCTGGAAGAACGTCCTGATCCAGACAGGGCCTTGTGATGCCATACCCCCCCACTACTTCCTCATCCTCCTGACCGTGCCGCATGGCCTTTGAACCTGTCTTCACCCTGCCGCCCCTGACCTTCGCTACGCGGTCCCTAACATCTTTTGAAAGCTCCACTGTCCTTGGTTGATTTCAAGATCTGAAACGTGGTGTTTCCCTCCACTGTCGTCAGACAGCATCTAGAAAAAGGGGCCTGGAAGGGATCTCATTTCAGAGGAGTCCAACTGGTTTTTGCATCGTCAGTTCTCTCTTTCGAGTGAAGAGTAAGTGGGTACATCTGGGTACACCGGGGTATAGCCTGGGTATAGCCTGGGTATGACTCCCATTAAACCATGTTTACACTACAATAATGGAACGTTGGAACGAGAATGGTTTCTCTGGAACGAGAAACACTTTTAGACAGGAAGGAATACAAATCCAGTCTGACGAGTCGGAGCGTAGTTGACATACAACGTTATCAGAACGTAGAAAATAAATAAACAGCAAAAATAATCTCGATTAAACAACAAAAAGAGGATGTGGAAGATCCTGCAAATAAGCAACTGAACAAACGAGAACACAGACAGCAACACACACACACACACACAGCAATACACACGCACAGACAGCAACACAGAGAGACAGACAGCAATTTAGAGTGAAAGACTGGCATCCATCTTACGGTTGCATTTCTTCTGTATGAATCGGAGCTTGCAGGCAGTGCGATAGGTAGACAGACGAATCTCATCAAATTTCTGAGCTCCTACAGAAGAGAGATGTGTTAGAGCTTCCATGATGTAATCACATTCTACAAATCCATTTTAACACTGGCATTTATCTCTGCCAGTCATTTATAGACACCCAGACAGCAAACACAGTTGAGAGAGAAGTCCCGTGGCCAGGAGAATCCTGATGGACAATTTGGAAGCAAGGGGCTCATGTTTCACTCACGGAAGTTTTGTTTATTTTTACCAACCATTTCTCCACTCCCAAATGTTGTTTTATACCACCGTGTCACATGAAACCCTTTAAACAGTTCCAACTGTAACTGATGGTCATTAGAAAAATGAATCAACAAATGACTCGTCTACAGTGGGGACTGGAAAGAGGTCTCATCTCTCAAACCATGTTGGATTTCTGTTCCAAGGACTACCCAACAACAGACAAGGACTACCCAACAACAGACAAGGACTACCCAACAACAGACAAGGACTACCCAACAACAGACAAAAGGACAGACTTTGTTCCATCCACAGGCACTGATTTGTCTCTGAAGGCCAAACTGTTACCCACAAAAAAAAAATTGAATTCATGCCTCCAGACATAAATAATAAGTAATACTCTTAAAATCTAATTAATCTGCATAAAATAGATTTTGTGGTCTGGTCTTCAAACCATTTAACATTGCTTGTTCAGCTACTTAGCAACGGATGCTCTTCTCACATTAGTGGTGGAACCGTTTCTGCTACATTTTCTCACTGTGTCGTAGCAGATTCACCTCACACAGGAAATACGTTTTGTTTTTATATAAAGCAGTCCATCTCTGCCATAGAGACGGAAAAACAATCAGACTATAATCAGTCTGCTGTGTATGGGCGCCATAAACATGAATAGAGGCCCCAGTGTAACTGTGTATATAGACGGAAAGGGACGCATACTGTTTATCAGGGCTGTACAGACTGAGAGGGTTTATCTTTTTAACTATGCCATGGAGATGGAAACAGTTTTGAGGGGCCATTATAGTGTACTTCCTGTGTCAGTGGTGTCTGGGGTCAGAGGTCACTCACCCATCTCGTTGAAGACCTGTCTCCACTCCGCCACCCCTCTCCTCCCCCCCTCTTCGATCATTATCCTTCTAAAAAAAACACAGGACCATGATTTCCCACGGCAACAACTATAACTGATGCTATGCAAATATTAGCATGCCTTTATGCACACAGTGACAATCCATTACACTGACAGACACACACACACACACACACACATACTAAACTCTTAGTGTGAAAGAGTCAGGGACATGACACGCTAACAGGATGGTCAGGGTCCTGACATGCTAACAGGATGGTCAGGGTCCTGACATGCTAACAGGATGGTCAGGGTCCTGACACGCTAACAGGATGGTCAGGGTCCTGACACGCTAACAGGATGGTCAGGGTCCTGACACGCTAACAGGATGGTCAGGGTCCTGACACGCTAACAGGATGGTCAGGGTCCTGACACGCTAACAGGATGTTCAGGGTCCTGACACGCTAACAGGATGGTCAGGGTCCTGACACGCTAACAGGACGGTCAGGGTCCTGACACGCTAACAGGACGGTCAGGGTCCTGACACGCTAACAGGACGGTCAGGGTCCTGACATGCTAACAGGAGAGTGATTTTAAACCAGGCTACCCATTTGCACCCATGTTCGCTTCATCACACTCTAATTAAAAGTTAAATTCAAAGAAGTAACAGTTTTTATATCTAAATCATATCATACCTGGCAGGCTACTACAAAACATATTAATATAATAATATAATATTTCTTTATTTTGACCAGATTTATTGATAATAAGGCTTCATCTGTTGGTGGAAGATCCACAACTCCACAAGCAGCCACTTGCCAGAAGTCGATGTGCTGGGAAGCAGAGCTCTAGACCAGACCACCCAGGACACACCTGTGGCCCACCATGCACTCCCACAAACCCCACACACCCTCCCTCCTTACCTCACACACACGCCTGCCAAAACACAAAGACAAGAAAGAGAAACAGACTCACCGTTTTCCTGTCTGCTTTCCTCTTTTCTCTCTGGTCTGTTCTAAACTCTCTCTTCAATCACTCCGTGTGTCTCCGTGTGTCTGTCAGGATGGGCTCTCTGAGACATGACAGGCGACAGCTCGGCAGGGAGGGGGTGGTTTACACACTTAGATGGCTATTCCTGACACACACACACGGACACAGTTAATGACCACAGCAGCTGCCCCTATTCTCATCTCCTGCCAGGACACTGTGGGTGTGTGTTATATGAGGGGTAACTGTAGCCTATACATGGTTGAGATATCTGTGACTCCTTTTCCTGTCTGTGACCTCAACTCCCTGTCACCCAGGGAGCAGGCATGATTGGCCACTGGAGCCGACTCACGTCACCCAGGCAGAAGCGGTTGTTCAGTTGCCACTGAGTCCCGGGCCACCCTTGTGTTCAACCTTCCCGAGTTCTCAAGTCCCTCGGCTTCTTCTACACATCAGGCAATGCTCAGACCCTACATCCCTACCTCCAGGCAATGCTCAGACCCTACATGCCTTCTCCGGCTTTTTGTCCAGCCCCTTCCAGGCCGTTCTGGATCCACGCGGTCAAAACTTTCCTCGGTCCCGTCACCTCAATGATGGAACCAGCTGCCCTTGGACCCTAGGATAGGGGAGTCTCTACCCATCTTCAAAACACACCGGAGAACTCACCGTGTCCTAGAGTACCTAAACTAGTTCCACGGCCACCACCCTGTCTGTTGTCTGTTGTTTACTTTTTACATTATGTTTATTATTTATATAGCCTTCTTTTCAGCACTGACCTTTGCTGATAACTAATGAATTCATTAGAATGCACTAACTACTAGAACGTGTGACTGTTTCACCCAACTCTTTTAAAATATCTGCACTTTCTGTTAGTTAGTTACACGCTGAAATTTGTCAACATTAACTCCACAACAAAAATCTCTCCTTATATTTGACCAATCATGTTACAAGTGGCCTTGTCCTATGCTATTGAAACGTTGATCCAACTGATGAAGAGGCGTAGTAAGCCAGCACAAACACAGACCTCAACTGATGAAGAGGCGTAGTAAGCCAGCACAAACACAGACCTTATTTGAAGCGGATCCCAAAACCCCCTCCGGTGGAACCGATCGGCGTAAGAATGCAGAGGCACTTTTCAAGTTTTGACGCAAGGTGTTCTGGGAATTATGACTCATACTATTTCAGTCAATTCTTAAACTAATTATGTGCCCCTGCTTAAACTGAAAGACCTCCATAACTTGACCAGACTCTTTTGGCCTCTGTGTACCATGGAGACGACTGGCTGACCTTTAAGAATGTGTAACATCTCACAACACACCCACAATGTAATGTACAGTGTGTATAGACCCATTAGTCCTCTGGGCATAGCACATAACACACATGTAACACTGCTACAACAATTGCTCCAGCTTTCACTTAACCCCCTCAACAGCTTCCTTTACAAAAAGAAACTATCGAGACACACAAAATACTGTTTGTTCAATAATATGGCATGTTGAAATAAAACAGATGATTGTTTCATAAAGTAAGCTTTTTAAATATTTACTATACACCTGTCAGTCTGTTGTCAACAAGGGTGGCTACAGGTGACTTTATTGCAACCACAATGGAACATCTTTTTGTACTTTTTTTCTGAGAAGTGTGTGCAAGTGTGAGTCTGTATGTGTGAGTGTGTATGTGATTGTGTACAGTAAAACATTTATAATGGCTAAGTCCTCCCTTTACACAAATAGCTTTTTCATGCATGGCTGAAAGGTTAGGTTTAGGGTTCTAATAGTAGTGAAGGTCAAGTTTAGGGGTTACAGAAAACATTATTTTGAATGGATATTCCTTTTGGTTCAAAACGTCCAAACAAACACAGTAAAACAAGCCCGTGTGGAAATGGGTTTCTGACTTAAACAAAAACGACCCCAACCTGTGGACACGTATAGCCACAACTAACCGGGGACCCACTCCGAGAAATGCATTTATTTTACAGCTGGGGTAATGCTTAGAATTAGAGTTAAGGTTCGGTATTAGACTTAAGGTTCGGTATTAGAGTTAAGGTTCGGTATTACGGTTGGGAATGAAAGTAGAGTTTTAATCCTGAGTCAGGATTATAAAAAAAAAAAACGTGTCTGTGACAGAAAGAGTAGTGTATAGGCTTTGGTCTAGTGTGTGTGTGGTCTGCAAGATGGACTGTATCGGGTGTGCAGTCCGTCTGGATGAATATATAGAAGCAGTGTCGCTACTGTATGAGAAGTCAGCTACTAAGAGACGGAGCAGTGAGCCGCCATGTTAGTCAAACTGCCCCCCCCCCCCTCACCTTCCTGCTAGTGTGTTGCTCTACACTTCACGATGTGGATTTCAGTATTAGTAAGCCTGCAACCTGCGGGAACGTTACAATGAAATGCGAAGTTATTAACTCACCACAAGTCTCGCTAAGTCGCCAGTAACACTTCAACTCCAAGAACGGAAAAAAAGCCTAAATAACGTAATCAGCGACACGAACTTCTCTTTTTCTTAGCGCTTTCTTTTTCTACAGGCGCGCTTTCTATCGGTTTACACAGCTTTCAGTTCACAGGTAATGTTCCGTTATCTGCCCGGTACGAGTTACCGCTGATCCATTCTCGCTCTTTCCAGTCGATAAGTGTGTAAAACTTCAAGCGTGAGCGTGTTTGTGCGTGTGTGTGTGTGTGTGTGTGTGTGTGTGTTGCTCCAGCTCGTTCAGGCTACGGAGTGCGACGCGAGAACTCCCTCCCAGCCAGTGGGACAGCACGCGCTTTCATGAAATTAGCAATAAACCAATCAGAGACTTTTGTGTTTTTCCACCCTGAAACAATAGAGCTGTGACAGAAATTATAATATTGATTAAATGGAGTTTGGAAGAGGCGTTTCAGTTTTACAACCGACACCTCGATCACACCTACACTTTTTTGTGTTATTGGCACCACAGAGGTACATTTGTTTCCAATCAAACGTTGCGTTTGCCTTGAAGTGTTGCGTTCCGGGGGCAGCTGCTGAGATGCACAGTACGTTGGGCTTTCTATTTAGAAAATGCGTTCAGAAGTATAGATGCGGCTATTGTGAAACCATTGTTGTTATTGGGACGTCTTACCAGAGGAAAGTCTCAAGTGAAAAAGCTCAGGATCCATTGGCCCTTCACCCGTCAATGTGCAACGTAAACCTACCTCCTTGGTGTTGCCGCATATTTACACCCCAATTAAATTACGTTTGGTAGTCCACAGAACATCTACAATCTCTCAGTCTCTCCCTCTATTTAACTAGCCCCATGTAATCCTACCCTTCTCTTAAGTCTCTGTTATCTTTCAGCAAACAAACTCTCCTCATGATTGGTCAATTGTGAAATTCAGCAGAGGGATGCAATGCGCGCACACACACAAACACGAGCACACACGCAAACACGAACACACACACAAACCAAACACTTTTAGACCTAGATTCGATTCTCGCCACAGAGGATTGGCAGAATTTACATTTAATTGCAATTCCCCAATAAGTGGGCATATGCCGTGTTTACCAGGGGCTCAAACAAAAACAATACCATCTGATTATCTAAGATCTCAATTATTGACCCTGCACTACGTTAGTTGAGGTAGCTAGTAGCCAAGACAATACAAATTCCTAATTGTATCTAAAGTATCTATGGTGAAGCGAGTTTGTTAAACCTGTGGTGGTACCCAAACAAATGTAGGTAGGTCCATCCCAAATAACTAGTTACTTGAATTGCTGGTGAGTGGCCGGCTTGCATTTAGCGGAGTGGTTTTAGGGGCTGTTAGCTTGGGATAAAGTTGTCAATTCTCCCACTGGCGACCCATTACTTTCTATTACAAACAGCTTTGTGTGTGTATTGGTCCAGTATGTGTACATTTGTATTTGCTCGAACAGGGTTTGAAAAGAACGCAAAAAATAACATCCTCAAGTTTAGGAAATTTGGATGACAATCAAAAGAGCTCGGAGAGACGTGATTGGGGGAAACGTCTCGTCTCCAACTTTCCCGCACCTGCTGTGATGTCATTGTGACGCGGCCAGGCCAAGATGACGAATTAAACGTCACAAAATTGGGAGAGGAGATAATGGTTTATGTATATGGGCGTATTCATATGCATTGCCTTGCAAAAGTATTTAAAACCCTGACCAAACAACATTCTTGTTTTTCATTTTTCTTACAATTATTTCCCAACAGAAAACCATTAATAGATTTAATGTCAGTTTCATTTTTAAATGTCTATTTACCAATTCAGTAAGATAAAATAATTGGTGGGAAA
This sequence comes from Novumbra hubbsi, assembly GCA_016801125.1. Classification (NCBI taxonomy): domain Eukaryota; kingdom Metazoa; phylum Chordata; class Actinopteri; order Esociformes; family Umbridae; genus Novumbra; species Novumbra hubbsi. The sequence goes on along the minus strand of JACXGK010005506.1, from coordinate 20,446 downwards.
CATTCTGTGCAAATAGAACTTTACCATTTCAAAACCATAGATGTCCAAAACATTGGTCTGCATTGTTCTCCCCCTAAGGAGCGGAGGATTCACACAAAAAAAGAAAATGTATATCTCAGGAGTATTCTTAGCAGAATATTTTATTACTGGGTATTGAGGACCAGAAAATTAGAGAAGTCTTTGCTACTCCCTGCTGGTGTGAACAGGAATGTCTGTATTTGACCACATGAGGGCGCTGTTGAACAAGCAAGCAGAGCATAGAGCTTTAAACACATCTTTGAGGTTTCACAAATGAAATTAAAATTTTGGAATTTGCCCTTTGGCTCCTCCAACCTCTCTGACCATTATATGGAAAGTAGATGGTCAGGGATAAAGTGAGAACCTTTACAAAGTCAGACCCTAAAATAAATGTGATCAAAATCGAAGTCAGTTATGCAAGACTTTTTATTGAGTAGCATATCATTTATAAACATGTGCATGATTTTCTCTTTCAAGAAAACAAAAAGATGATTCAAAGAGGGTGTGGCAGATTTTAAAACTCTTCAAAGATTATTCATGAGTATCCTCAATAATAGCCGGCTATTGCACAAGCCCCCATCCACAGCTGAACTATGAAACTAAGGCATTCAAACATCAACCATGAAGAGCTGAATCCTAACTACCTTTAGACATTAACCATCCACGAGCACCCTAAAACTAAGACATTCAGTAAACACCCACAGCCGAATCCTCTCTTTTTATTTAGTTAGTATCTAGGTCACACACGCCCACACGCAAGTACACACACACGCAAGTACACACACACGCAAGTACACACACACGCATGTACACACACACGCATGTACACACACACGCAAGTACACACACACGCAAGTACACACACACGCAAGTACACACACAGATACACACAGTTCCTGATTCTGTTTAAACTCCCGCCACAACAAGGAGATGAAAGACTAAAGAACTTTGTAAGCCAGCAGGCCCTGGAACTAACAACATGCAAAAAGAGAAGCAATGGAGAAATTAATGGTCTTTCACAACCCCAGAGTTGTCTGGCCAGTGAAGTTTTTCAGACAGTAGGTCTGCTCTTGTCAATCTAGCTCCGGCTCCTCCCACGGCAGTGACCTCTGACCAATCATGAGGCAGCAGAGGCAGAGACTGTTGAGTGGTGTCCGTCTTAAGAGCAGATTGGTCAAGAGAGGAGGGGAGGAGTTTGCGAGGCTGCTGTGAGGAGCGGACCCAAAGACAGGGAGAGAGGTAGATGCGGAATGGAGAGGGAGTGAGCTAGAAATACAGATGGAGGGAGAGAGGAGAATGGGGGAGAAAAAGGGGAGGCGGTATATATACAAATAGAAAGTAGAGGGGGGGTGAGGAAGGTGGGTCCTCATTGGGCAGCTGTGGGTGTGGCGGTAGAATGGGTTGCCAGGGAAACAGTGGAGGTGGAGGAAGGGATAGCTCGCGGGGCCTGACACCTGGAACAGGAAGAGGATATGACATCACATACAGGGACACGTGACAAGGCCGCACTCCAAACACAAAGCCCCTCGGCCCTTGAATGACATCTCACGTCCTCTAATTAAACCATTACATCCTATAACCGGTACCGGTGGGAAAAAGGGGCAAATACTTAGACTGCATCCCCCAGTAGGAGATGATGCCAGTGTCCGTCACGAGAAATCATTGGCAGAGAAGCGAGAGGTCCCTCCCCTCCGACCTTCTGCTCCAATGGGGTTTTAGGAGAACGAGAAGGGGAGGGGAGAGACTAGGAGAATGTATTTGACAGAAGACCAGGATGTGTCTCACCACGAGCGTGACTTCCGCACGCGTGCAGCGCTGTCTCTGCAGGGGTCGTTGTCTGTGGGGGAGGGGAAGGACTCTGATGACCGATGGTCCAGTGAGACCGAGGTTGGAGGAGCCATGTCAAGCTCCAGGAACATGATGTTCTCAGCCTACACACACACACACACCAAATTGGACACCATGAAATTGGGATAGGAGAAAGAAAGGAGGTAAAAATAAAATAACTATCTGTTTTTCTGTCATCTTCCCAACACACACACTTACCCTGTATCTGGAGTGGACGCCCATCACTAAGGCAACTCGAGCATACTGGCTGATGGGTCGTTTATATCCAACTGCTGAAACTGGTCTGCTCTTCATCTGGCTGAATTGACTGGGGGGGGGTTATAGAGGGAGAGACTTTACACGTCAATCAAAAAATATATATTTAAAGGTCACAGAAGAATGCCTACTCCTCCACTCATGTAGGCTGGTCTGGCTCTGACCCCATGAACTCTTAGATAGCAGTGTAAAGTTCCTATCCACTTTAACTTTAGAAACGTCAGCAATCTAAAGCACAGTAAGTCATGTACTGTCAGCCTGTGTAGTAAAGTTTGCTTTACAACAGCTCGCACCAAAGGCTGTTGAAATGTCACACAGACACACACCTTTCAGCTGGAACAAGCGGTGCAAACTTCCACTGGTCTTCCTCAAGGTCAAAGGTCAGTCGATTTATGATTTTATTCTTCTCCTCCGGTGGAATGAAGTTCTCTATGATCAGATACCTACAAGTAAACACGTGATTACGATCTCCTGCATTTGAACAGCATGTAACCCATTGTAGGGTCATGGCACATTCCACACGCAGTGAAGGAAACCATGAACCATGTGGAAGCTATAACTATATGTTGTACGAGGGCCTGGATCACACGAGGGCCTGGATCACACGAGGGCCTGGATCACACGGGGGCCTGGATCACACGGGGGCCTGGTTAACGAATACAAGTCACTTTCCCTAATCACCGCCGGCTTTGGGATCTCCTCAGACGTCGTGGGCACCTACTTGAACTTGAGTTCCCTGGTGAGTTCGTTCTGCGTCTGCTCCAGCTCCTGCCGGCTCCGGACATGCTCGTCATTAACATCCTGTATCTCGGCCTTCACGCACTGCAGCTTAGCATAGAGCTACAACACACAGAACAGACACACGGCAGCTTAGCATAGAGCTACAACACACAAACCAGAAACACTGTAGCTTAGTAAAGAGACACACAGACTTATTAATATGTTGACATAGAGCAATAGCAAAGATTTTTATAAGTAACCTATGATAACCAACTATTTTTTTTAAAGTTGAAGGCTAGTTTATTAGACTGAGCAGAACCCAGAAAAGTCTAAGTCGATCACAAACTGGTGAGGTCTGGTTATATTGGCACGTCCTAGCATAGCTTCTGTTATGAAACGGAGACACTGAAGTGCCTTTATTTTACAGGTTAAAGTCTAACAAGCTGTGTTTACAGATCACAACATTATTTTTTTAGGAACAAAAAACGTCTTGGAAATGCGGACTCTGGCTGATTGTCCGTCGCTTGCAGAAGAGGTTGCCATCACGTTAGCATCCCCACATCAATTAAAGGAATTAGCCACCATGCTAACATGTTCATATCATGAGAGAAACATAATTAGCGACCATGCTAACATGCCCATATCAAGAAATAGAATTAGGCACCATGCTAACATTAAAACATCAAGAGTAAAATAATGATAGACCATGCTAACACCTCCTGGCCATCAGCTTGTCTCTGGAGTAGCTCCACTACCCGGTCGAGAAAGTTGGGTTTTGTAACGGGAGAGTTGGTTAGCAATTTACCGTTTAGCTGGTTAGTGGCATTAAGGTACAAGCAGGTTTTGGTTAATTCCGGGAGCGACAAACCTTTAGGTACTGATTTAAAGTGTGTGTTCCACGGCGTGTGTTCCCAAGTGTCGGTGTCAGGGGTCATTACAGGTCAAAGGGTAAAGAGGGAAGAATTAAGACAGGTAGGTCCCACTGCAGTCATGGACGTGGAGACACTTCGAACAACAGAACAGCCAGGGACAAATAGGATGTGGTCTCTAAATTTCTCACCTTCTTGAGCTTCTTAGTTTTGGCCTCCACTTCCTGTTGAAGTGAAGAGAAGGTCTCTCTGAGTTCTACCGTCTCTTCGTCCTGAACCATCATCAGCTGTTGCATCTCCCTCTCTCGACGACTCTAAAGACATCATAAGATGTAACATACTGTACATAAACCCTCACATCTTAACTTTGGCCTGCGGGGAATTAAGATATAGTATGTCATTAATATAATTACATTTATGCATTTCTGGTGACCAATAAACATGACGTGATAACAATAAATATGAGAATGAGGTGTTTTGGTCAACATTGTGGGAATAGTCTGAAGGTAAATGTTGGTTTTTAATCACATTATTGTTTGTTATTCCTGAAATATAGAATTAAATGGTGGAAGTTTGTTTTCCACACAAACAGAGGATGAGGTTGAAGAACGGACTTGACATGTATATAAACCTGCTCAGCGATCTCCTGCCTCTGTTTCTCCAAGGTCTTTTGTTGTTCATTCGTGTGATCCATGATGTTCTTCCCTCCAACCAGAAGCTTGCTCTCCATTGCCTAGAAACCCGACCGCGCACACTTCCTCATTACACGTTTTTTAATACTTTTGGGGAAGCATTTTTGCAGTACATTCCCTTTACATAGAACTCTTCACCTAACCCAAATCCTAATCCTTTACATAAAACACTTCACCTAACCCAAACCAAACCCTAACCCTTTACCTAACCTCAACCCTTGACCTAAACCTTTAACTATGATCTTTCACACAAAACCAAATCCTACACCAAAATCATTAATTATAACCTTTTACCCAAACCTTTAATTATAATCTTTCCCCTAATTAATTCATTAAAACCCTAACCCATTCATTATAATCCATAACCCTAAACCTAACCAACCAGCAATATATCCCACCCAGGTCAAACGGTCCCTGTTGAACCATCCTAATGGGGTTTTTGGTCACAGCAATAATTAAAACTCACACAAAAACCAAGCAAGGATCACATTCCAGCATGCTGTGTGTATGTGTGTATTTGTGTGCGCATGTGTGTGAATGTGTGTGTGTGTATGTGTGTGCATGTGTGTATACCAGCATTCTTTCATTCAGAGCTTTGCCCTGCAGATACGCATTGCATATGTGTTGGGGGGGTTGTGTGTGTGAAAGTAAATTTGCAGCCCTTTGTTATCTGTCTTAGTGCTTTAGCGTCATCAAATAGCTGATTCCACACAAAAACACCAGAAAACAAAGAGCCTTTCATTAAAGACAGTGCCCATCCCCTCTCTTCAGAAGATCTGCACTGTACAGTTAGTGTGTGTGTGTGTGTGTGTTCGCTGTAGTCTAACCATCCAATTGGCAGTGAGGTTGAAGCCCGGGCCATCCAATTGCAGCAGAGCCTAACTGGGAGACGCTATTAATACACATCACATCTACAGGACTGAGAGAGGAGAGAGATGAAGTGAGAGACTGAAAGATGATGGAGATGCAGAGGGAAAGAGAGAGGAAGAGAGAGGAAGAGAGAGGGGGAAAGACAGAGGGGAAGAGAGAGGGGGTTGTGTTTTATAATGCATGGGGCTGCTGTCTCTATACCATTCAGTCACACACACACACATTAATATTTCAGTTCAGGATGCTGAGCTGGAGATGAGTGAATCCATCTCCTCCCTCCATCCCTCCCTCCCTCCCTCCCTCGTTCTTCTGTTCTGTAACTGGAACAGGATGATAAGAGCGTTTCTCCCCAGGACTCCCTCAGACCCTCTCTGGTTCCACCAAAACTCAGTCTCTGTTTAGGTTGGATGCTATCAGGCGTCTAACAGACCTGCATTTGAATGATGCATGCCATTGTTTTGAGTCCATGATATTACTGGCTAGAACCCAGCTGGCAGGAAGGAAGCACAATCATCAACTCAGGAAACGGCAATGAGGGAGAGGGAGAAAGACGAGGAGGCGAATGAGGGAGACGAGGAGGCGGATGAGGGAGACGAGGAGGCGGATGAGGGAGATAAGAAGGTGGATGAGGGAGACACTGAAGAGGGTACTAACTCCTTTCTACACAAATTACAAATATCCCAGAAAGGCCCAGCCAGGTGGTCTGTTGTCAATACAAAGAAGAGAAGATTCATTGACTTGAAGAGGAACTTCATTGTTTCCATGCAGGAATCCCCTTTCATAGACAAGTTGGATAACTAGACAAAGCGGTTCCTCATTTTAAGATTGAAGCTTGAAAATATCCAACAAACACATACTCACACACACTCACTTGCTTGCTTTCTCTGTGTGGTCATTAGCTGTTGTTGTCATAATCCAACTAGGATTACGATGGTATAATATTGTGTGTTAAGGTAAAGTAACTTGGATTTTTGTTTTCTAATCCCAAAACAGTTCGTAAATGTGTGTGTGTGTGTGTGTGTACCTTGTACTTGCGGGTCAGCTGTTCTGCGGCATCCCGCTCTTTCCTTAGATCTCCCATCATCCTTTCGTTCTCTCCCAGGAGCCTCTGCTTCTCTTGAGCCAGTAGGGAACCATCTTCTCTGATGGCTTCCTTCTCCTCCTCCAACCGCTCTTCCTGCTGCTTCCTGTCCTCTACTTCCTCCTCCTCCTCCCTTTCGGTGTCCCAGCCTTCCACTCCTTCCTCCTTCCTGTGTTTGCCCCTCCCCTTCCTGTGGCTGAGCTGGGCACGGAGCCGTTCGATTTCCTTCTGGAACTCTCTGAGCAAGGCATCCTTGGGGTCTTCGTTGACCCTCGGCTGGTTCTGAATGTTCTTGGCCCGGTTGGCGTATCGCAGCGTGGTCAGAGTCTCCTCGTAGTGCTGGGGGGCTGGGCCTAACGTCGCCACCATCACTGTTTTGGCATTGCCGCCCAAGGAGTCCTGCAATAACCGGGTGAGTTTGGAGTCCCGGTACGGGACGTGGCCGCTGCGCCCGTCCGCCAGGGCGGAGATCACGTTGCCCAGCGCGGACAGGGACAGGTTGATCTTGGCGGCCTCCTTCAGGCGTTCTCCGTGGACGCCCGTCTTGGCCTGCCGCTCGCTGCCTGCCAGGTCCACCAGGTTCAGGCGGCCCACGCGGATGTGCTGCCGGCCGTCCGGCCCGGCCTGGGAGCGCTCCACGGTGAGGAGGAACAGGGTGTGCGACCGGGACGAGTGCTCGTTCATGTCCGTGGCTCCGACGGAGCGCGCCTGGTTTCCCAGGTTCATCACCTCCTCCACCTCCTTCACGCTCCGGCACACGCAGGAGGTCAGGTCGCGCACATACACGCCGCTCTCCGGGTTCTCCCGCAGCTCCAGGGCGTGGCCGGAGGGGCCGTGGGCGGACCGGGCGTCGTGATCCAGGAGGTCCCTGATCTCCTCTCTGTAGATCTCCAGGTAGGAGGCCCTGACCAGGTACTGGCGGTCGGCGGGGGAGCGGGAGATCTGGGTGAAGACGTGTTCGAAGGCGTTGGGGATGACGCCCCGCCTCTCCGGGTCCAGCCACGCCCCCTGCATGGTGTAGGTCTTCCCCGTGCCGGTCTGGCCGTACGCGAAGATGGTCCCGTTGAAACCGTCCAGGACGGAGTCGATCAGCGGCCGCACGGTCTCGTCGTAGAGATCCCGCTGCTTGGACGAGGCGTCGTACACAGAGTCGAACGTGAACGTCTTCCGCGGCTCGCCGGGGGGGGCGCGGGGGTTCCGTAGGACCACTTGACCCAGGCGCACGTCCATCTCCACGATGCCGGCCCCGCCCCCCTCCCCGGCCGCCTCCTTGCGGTTCAACGGGCGACAGCGGACCACCACCTTCACGGTCTCACAACCCTTCACGGTCTCACAACCCTTCACCTTGGACATCCCGACTGGTAATTATTATTTATATCACTATTCAGATCTCTTTCTCCGTCTATTGTGGTATTTCAGGTAGCCTTTATTTTGGTACTGAACTGTCAACAGAACAGTGCTTAACGGTGCTACAGTTATCTGCTATATCCATACAGTAATCCTGTAATGATAATCCTGTAGTAATCCTGTTTACCTACCACACAAAACTGTTATCCTGTAATGATACAGTAACCTTCCATTAAATACAGTAATCCTGTTTACCTACCACACAAAACTCTTATCCTGTAATGAAACAGAAACCTTCCATTAAATACAGTAATCCTGTTTGTTTACCTACCACACAAAACTCTTATCCTGTAATGAAACAGCAACCTTCCATTAAATACAGTAATCCTGTATACCTACCATACAAAACTCTTATCCTGTAATGATACAGCAACCTTCCATTAAATACAGTAATCCTGTATACCTACCATACAAAACTCTTAACCTGTTATGATACAGTAACCTTCCATTAAATACAGTAATCCTGTTTACCTACCATACAAAACTCTTATCCTGTTATGATACAGTAACCTTTCATTAAATACAGTAATCCTGTTTACCTACCATACAAAACTCTTATCCTGTTATGATACAGTAACCTTTCATTAAATACAGTAATCCTGTTTACCTACCATACAAAACTATTATCCTGTTATGATACAGTAACCTCCCATTAAATACAGTAATCCCATTATAGAAATGTCCTGGCATACAATACAGTAATCCAATACTGTTTATGACGATTCCTAATACCAATAATGTTATCTTATAACCATACTGTATCCTCTTATACCAATACAGTAATGCTACACGATACAGTAACACTTCTATACTAATATAGTAACCTGCTATACCAATGCAAAACTCATATATTATACAGTAACCATTTATACTAATGCAGTAAAATGCTATAACAATACAGGATCACATCGGAAACAGTAACCTTTTATACTAACACAGTTATCATGTAATTATCCAGTTACATTTATACCAAAACAGAAGGCCTTTATGACGACAGTAACAAGAGAACGCGATATGCTGTTGTAGCCTAGTAACAAGCCACTAATCTAGTCTTATTATACTTCTGGCCTTGTGAGAAAAATTACACCGTTTCAATCACATTGATTTGGCGGGTTAATAATCATATTACTAATATTATTACCATGCCATCTCTCATTCGTCAAAAATTAAAATTCATCTATTTGTCGATTTCTGTAGCCTTTGATCTATTTTTCTCCTCTTTTAAAACTAGAATCTCTCTGGAAGACTCCCCACCGCTGAGCTCTTGGATGGATGATTTTACAATTAGATATTACATTCTCGTCCGTAATCCAATCCATCTGTCTGTTACTGACCGGCAACAGTAACAATGTAATCCACAGTAGGGCTCTTGTTTATCCGCGTTATTACACACAACACGCGCTCCGTAATCACCCTAACTGGCGCTAGGTAAAGAAATAAATAGCCTAATCACGAGCTCTCACAGCGCCAGTGCGACGGTTCAATTTCGGTCCGTTGCGGTCTTGGTGCATTTGGTCTACCTGCCTGTTAACTGGGCTTAATTCCCTAACAAAGCCAGAACTGCCTCTAATACGTGCCAGACAATTAATATATTAATCAACGGTTTTACCGGAATCCTCTGTCCATCATGGCACGTTCTTCTCGCGGCCCGGAGCTAAACCCTGATGCTCTCGTGCAAGCTGAGCAGAAATGCTGCGGCTCGTTGGACTACTCCGTGCAGTGGAGAGCACACTCTGTCTCTCACTAGTAACTTCATTGAGCCGCTGCCACACCCCACATCACTGCAGAAAAATGGGAGTCTGGGTAATGAAGTTCTACACTAATAGCGTATATTACTACAAAATACTCGGCTGTAAAGGCTTGCCTTGGCATTGCCCTGTGGTTGCTGCATGGTCAAGAGAAGCATTTCAAAACACTTAATGTATGTGTGATTTGCAGAAGAATCTATTTTTCCAGAACACTGCAACCTGCCAGGTATTAGTAATTTCCAAGTATCCTCCTGTCACCTTCTGCTCGGCAGAATATACTGGCTTCCAGTTAAAGCTTGCATCCAGTAGAAAATCCTGGCGCTTGTCTTCAGAGGATCACGGCCCCGCCACCACTCCAGGCCGTGGTCAAACCCTTCTGCAGTCTAGGGCAGCTCTGGCTCAGCAAACACAGAGGCACTTCTCCATACTGGCACTCCAATCTTGGAACCAGCTTCCTCTTAAAGCTAGGACTGCAGAGTTCCTCATGATTTCACAAAAACTGACCACACCTTCTTCCTGCACCTTTTATATAATTGATGTACATTTCCTTCGTCTTGACTTAGTGGATATTACTGGGTACTATGGCAGGAGCTTCCGAAAATGGACTTAAATAATCTTTTGGATGAGTGGAGGAAACTGCTTTAGGGGGGTTTAATGAATTACCATTGAGCATCAGGTAACTTATTGTATCCACTAAGACTTTTGTAATTAACTGTTGAATACGAGCTGTGATGAAACGTTACCCAACATCTCCACCTGCAGCTCGACAATGAACACTGCGCTCTTGCAGTTGGTGGCAAGCAGTTTGGAACGTGGTGCCCTGTTTTCAGTGAATGTGAAGTGTCTGTACTTGTATGAAGGACCACAGAGCATTTCCGGCATTCCAAGAGGAGCGTCAGAGAGATGGGCAGACATGATCCTCTTTTCAGAAAACTTCTTTCATTACATATTTAATAATTTCACCTAGATTTTTTTTGTCCACAACTAGGCTTAATATGTGTCTGAAAAAATCGCCATACATTTTTAACCTTTACCCTAATTTTAACCGAAAAACGTATTCCCAAATCTGAAAAGGGAGGTTTTGTAAGTGAGGACCTAGCCAAATATCTTGTTTTACTATTTCACTTTGATTGTACAACACACACACACACACACACACACATTTGGTCAGTAAATGATAACTACACTTTCTATTGTCAGAAGGTTTGTGCATGTTGGGACAAATTACAAATACAGTTCTTGTTTGTAATGACATTCTTTTGTAGAAAGGGAAATTACAAACATCCCTGTTTTTATGTTATGTATTGTCGGCTTAAGTAACTGTACTTAAGAATCAGTGTGGATTATTGTTAGGAAACGCCCGGTCCACGAACAGGAGAACTAATGACATCACACAGCTTGACTCACAGCTGGGATCGTCAAACCTCTGGCCAGCCACCAAACAGCCAACACACCCCGGCCGGCCAGGACGACAATCTTAGGCCATGTTGGATCATCATTTTTTACATTTCTGCCAGTGAAGTTAATGGAGAGTAAGAACCTGAAATGGTCCAGAATTACAATGCAGTAACATTTGCCCTTTCAATATATTAGCGTTTATAAAAAAAAAACGTTTTTACCCCATGACAATTACTAATATGACCAATCGGCATCAGCTGTATTGTTGACAAACAGCACAGTGAGCCAATCACTGAGCGAAAGTTTGACAGAAGGGGCGGAACATAGGCGTGTGTGTAAACTAGGGTGTCGCCGTGGTGGCTGCATTCGAAGGCGACGGGGGTCGTCTGTTTAGGTTTCTTATCATCGACAAAACAAAAAACTGAGCTAGGTCGCTAATTAAACACACTTTCAACCTCTGAACATTTATTAATTCTTCTCGATCGTAATTCCCAACGCGAATGGAATGACGGGGTATGCCAAGAATGTAAATGAGCTTGCTGGTAGTTTGAAGGAAGAGTAAGTCGGTTAGAGAGGGGAGCCATTTTGTCCCGACAGTGAGAGAGAAAGAAAGAGTGGAATAGGGGAATCACACGGGCTTTTTCACTTGTTATAAGACAAACCGTTCAAGACAAACCGTTCTGTTTTGGAAATAATATCTGATATTGTTGCGACACGCCACCCCTGACTGGCACATAGCTAACTAGCGAACTAGATATCATAATTACGGATATTATACATCGTTCCTTTGCTTGGAACTCGGACTGGCTGTGTCTGTAGTTAGCTAGCTAGTTTATTCTCTATCCGGCAAACAACTGGTTTATCCATGGCGAAGAAGACCTACGATCTGCTCTTCAAGCTCCTCTTGATCGGAGACTCGGGCGTTGGGAAGACCTGCGTATTGTTCCGATTCTCAGACGACGCCTTCAACACCACTTTTATCTCCACTATAGGTGAGTGACCAGTGGCGTGGGCCGCAGGAGGGGGTCTGGAACGCGGGTGTCAACACTAGTATTGTGGCACAGCTGTATGGATTTACCTACCTACGTAACTACCGTAGCTAGCGTTAGTTAGCTTTGTACCACTAAACTTTCAAGATGGTAACTCACTTGATAACTACATAGCGTGTTAGCTAGCCGCTAACAAAAAGGCCCACTTCGCAGGGTTGTGACGACCGCCTAGTACACCTACCTTCCAAAACAGTCGTGGGACTGTACTGAAATTAGTAAATATCTTCAGTTAGTTTGTGTGGTTTAAGCCTGACGTATTTCTGAACGTTTTGCTTTGTATTTATCCAATAGTTACTAACTAATGTGTATACCTAATAACAAACGCAGCTAGTCCCCTCTAACGCCGGTGCTGCCAGAATTCGGCTCCAAAACTGGGCCGAAAATTTATTGTTTTTTAATCCTATGCTTTGAGCCAGAGCCTAATTCAGACATGATACCAGTTTAATTGCCTGCCCGTTAGAAACAACACCCAGGAGTGTTTCGGCCTCCAGGACAGACATTAGTGTTATGCATCCCTGATTTCAAAAGTAGTCTTCTAGTGTGTAGATTTAGCTAGTAGCTGGCTAACGTTACCCTGCTATCTGGTGCGGCTCCCGGTTGTCAAGTAGCAAACTAGTATGGTCTTACACAATTACATATAAAATGGATTTCTGTTTACCCTCTTCTATGTTATATTACGTACTTAAGCTGGTTGGCTAAATAGTATTACCGGTTATGTATTTCGACATGCTGGTGTCGAGCCACGCCATCAACTACGGACTGCTAGTTTTCCCAGCTAACATGTTACGTTCGTTGGCTAGAAGGGCCCAACTGGCTAGTCGGCTAAAGCATGTCAATTGGTACACGATGCAAATGGTATTGCTTGTGGTGTTCAGGAAACGGGCTTTGTTAGCAATTATATCTACTGATGTGTATCAGTTTCTCTCTTATCAAAACATTAGCTACCTATTCATCTGAAGACATGAACAATTTATTATGATGGCGTCACCGCCTGTGTTCCCCACCCCTGCGCATGCGTGCGTCCTACTCCTGTGTGTGTGTCAGGTCAGTCAAACGCCTCTTGGTCAACAGATAAATCAAGAGAAGTTCTGTATGTCGCCCGAAAGTAGGGGTCAACAAACTGATTGGGTCATTGGCTGTCATCCGAAGGAACCTTTCCCACCTAGTTATTTATATTTACCATTTTCTTAAAACGTGTATGAGTGGAAAATTGCTTTCTAATGTCAAACAATCAATAAAAAAAACCCGCAACTGTTAGTCAGCCAATATTTGTTTTTGTCACAACTGTCAGCGTGACAGTCTTCCGCTCTTTTGGAATAGTCTCCAACAGAACACCATGATACCCAGTAGGTTGGTTCTTTGTTCCAGGGCTTTCATCTGCTTCATCTGACCACTTTCATTTTGACCGTGTCATTGGTACTTCCGCTTTTAGTTTTTGCAGGATTAGAATGGAGTTATGGGCTAATTGGTCTTTAGGAGGGCGGAGTGGCCACGTACATGGGAAACAACTGATCTGGCCCCGGTACATCAACTCTGTTGTTGCTTACTCTTTGGGGTTTCTGTCTGGTTATCTGTAAAAGCACTTTGTGACAATTTTTTAAAAAGGACTTTATAAAATAATTGATTTATCTAGTCACCTCTTATTGTTGTGTGGGTCACAGGTCATGAGCATTGTGTTTTCTAGTATGGCAATGACTCTCTATTGCCTTTTGGGTGTGGTCTTAGATCCTGCATTGGTCTGTGTAGGCAGAAACACAATACAACACTATATTTTAGGACAATATAGACATTAGCATATAAACGGTATTATAAACTGGGTTGTTCAGATCCATAATGCTGTTTGACTGCAGACGCAATCTTGGGGAAAACTCATTTTGTCGTTGGGGCGGCTGCAAAAAACATCTAATTCTGAGTGGAAACAATTCTACCTTCTCTGGTTACTTGTTTGACGGAGTGAGCCATGTTCGTTACCAGGTAACCAACGTTTTCAGTGAGCTCATACTGTGGATGTGCTGATAAGAAAATCTGACTGATACCAAGAGACGGATGTATATTCTTTTTACGCAATGGTGTCAATCCAGTTCCGTGGAGGGCCTGGTGTCAATCCAGTTCCGTGGAGGGCCTGGTGTCAATCCAGTTCTGTGGCTGTTTCTTCATTCATCTTTTTATTTGAGCACAACTGAGATCTAAACAAACATGTGAGGGACGACCCCAACTAATTAGTGACCTTACTAATCATCAAGTCCAGAATTAAAACCAACATCTGGTGGCTCTGTACAACCGGTCTGACCACCTCTGTTTTAACCTGTTGGTTGATGCCGATTCCCATTTTTTATTTGTTGTTTTCATACCTGGGTGTCCCAGTATGGAATAAATAAACATATCTTCTGAGGATGGAATAAATTAACATATAACTTCTAAGGGGAGTATGGAATACATAAAAATATAGCTTCTGAGGATATTATGGAATACATATAGCTGTCACTTAAATTTGTGAAGTATGGATTGGGAATTGCACGTAGTAGAACAGATTTACGGTGTCAAGACCCTTTTTTTCCTGCAACCTTTCTCTTGTTTTTTTTTGTTACATATTAATGACCTTTAAAGTCGTTTTCAAATTTTTCTTTTTTTTTTATTGTTTAAGTTTCATGTTTTGGTCACACTGTGATGTGAATCATTCTTGTGCTGACTGTCCGTTTTGCAAGTTGCCTGTGCAGCTGCGTGAGACTGGCTCCTTCCACTTCAACCCCTACTTCTGACAAGCGATTGACCGTAACAGCTGTTGCCGTGAGAATTGGAACACGTCTGTGACTTTCATATCGGAGATCATTCTGCAAGATCAAAACATGTCCCAGTCCAGTGTACGCCAATCACGACGCGTGGGATCCGGTTGCCGGGTCCCTCTGCACACAGACACGCATGCTTTTCTCTAACTAATGTGTCATGTGCAGATCAGGGGGACTTGTGAGCCAATGGCCTTTCAAACCGTTTGTGCCTTTAGTGTGCCATGTGTATGTTCACCCACTGCAGAGATATTCTAAAAATCTAATAGTGTAGAAGCTGCGACTTGATTTACTGCAGATTGAATGTATTCAGAAATGTTTTCGTATGTCGTATGTATCTAATTTCTACCACACATTGACGAGTCTTAAACATGTCAGGATTCGCCCTCTTCTATTCGGGCGGCTTGTAACCTTTGCAGTGACTTCCCAGTGTGTTGGATGCCAGCAGTGTGGCATTGTGTGTTCCAGGGCATCACTGGATAACATCTGAGTCAGTCATCTGAGGGAAAAGGGTTCGACAACACAAACATGGCAAAAACTCTTTCTTTTTACTTTCTTGTGATTCCTCATTGGCTAGGATGGTAGACCGCAACGGTGGCTTGTTTACGGTCGTGGTCTCACTTGGGATGTCGCCTCCCTCTATAGGGATCTGGGGTTGGCCTGGTTGGGTTAGAGGAACACCCTGAGGCGAGGTTCTGAGGAAGTCGGTGGAGTCGTGTTCAAGGGACCGACTGTCGTTGTCATGGTTATTAGACAATGTTGTTGCCGTAGTAAATGGTGGAGGGGACGTGTTGCACAGAATATGTTGAGGTTATGGCAGAATCACCCGAAATGACAGTGAGGTCTTGTATTAGTGTCATTCCCTGCTCATGAGGTCCAGACACTCTGGCATCCAAAACAACGTGTTGAACATGTCTGGGGAGGTGTGGCGTGTTCTGGTGGATGGTCTTGAACATGTCTGGGGAGGTGTGGCGTGTTCTGGTGGATGGTCTTGAACATGTCTGGGGAGGTGTGGCGTGTTATGGTGGATGGTCTTGAACATGTCTGGGGAGGTGTGGCGTGTTCTGGTGGATGGTCTTGAACATGTCTGGGGAGGTGTGGCGTGTTCTGGTGGATGGTCTTGAACATGTCTGGGGAGGTGTGGCGTGTTCTGGTGGATGGCCTTGACCATGTCTGGGGAGGTGTGGCGTGGCGTGTTCTGGTGGATGGTCTTGCCAGACACCCTCACAATGATATGTTGATAACAAGGTTTCCTTATGGTGACCTGGTGGAATGATATTATAGATGTGTTCATGGAGCCTGTGAATTTGTTGTAACGGTTGTACCTTGGTCTGTGCTTTGCCGACATGGCCTCCTACTACATGCACACTAAAATAAAAGGGTGACCACACCCCAAAACATCTTGGGCAGATTTCAAAAGTTGTCTTGTGTGGTTTAAGCATTGTTGCGGACTTGGAACTTCCACATTTTTTCTTTAAACAAACATAAACAATTGTGTTTTCAGAGCGAAAACGTAAACACTTGAAACAACTGGAAAAATGGGAATAAGAATCAGATTCTCTACTAGTTAAAATGCCTTTGCCTATATGGTGATTTAGTAAGATGACTGGGAGTCACAAACAATTTAATGTTATACATTTTGGCATTTTCTGTCCTATAACATTAGAACATTATTGTTCCCTTTATTGTTAATAAATCCCCCACCAATTTCTGTTGATATGGACTTGTGTGTGTTGTAATGGTTGTAATATCCCCTCGGATGCAGCATTCATACCTTAAGAGACCCAACGCACCACTGCTTCTCAAAATTCCTCCACCAGAACCCCCTCCTCTCTTCACCTCTCTGTTAATTATAATGTCAAGGCTTCTATTGGCCGGGTCAGTTAACCCTCGCCCTTTATTTACGTTGTCAAAGCTAGTGGAAAATATGGTGACTCGTGACTATATACAGATTGTGTTACTTCTCTCTGTGGTGGAAGGGAAGGCCGTGGGTTGGGCTTCTGACCAGTAACCAATGGGTTCTAGATCAAATCCCCAAGCCTGCAAGGTGAAAAATCTGGTGTTTTGATTCAGAGCACAGAGCTTAATCTATGCCTATAGTTTTCTCACAGTACCAGATTTTTGTCTTTGCCTGTGGTCTACAAGCAGGTTTAAACATGACAAACGTTCTAGCGCTGAACCAGATTTTTTATTTTATTTTGTATCGTAAATGTTTTGAGTTTGTGCTTATTTGGTCTCCAGGTGAGAAATGTAGTATTTTGAGTTGGTAGCTCATCTCTACGTCTACTAATGACGTAAGTTAAATGTTGGGCTATTATCCTGTATGGGCAATTCCTAAACCCGGAGAACTTCTCTGGTAAGAACGCTTCTTGTCCACTGGTCTGATCTGCTTCCATTGGTCCGTGGTTGTAATGCAGAATGGGTTTGAATCCTGGGTACTGCTCTTTTGGCAAAACCGGCAAAAGGATGCTGTTAATGTCCTTCTGTTAAAAAAAATCCATTGAAATTACCTTTTTGTTTAGGGTGTGAATTTTATGGAAATGTATATTCATTTATTTATTCAGATTCTGTTAGTGTTCCTTTCTTCAGCCTGGCAGACGGATCAGGTTGTGATGGTCAAAATACTACATGGATGCAATTCGGCTCAGATTTAAAGCTTGGTATCTGAGGATGACCTTTACTGTAAATCTTGTGAGAGAGTATATAGTTTTTACTGTAGACATTCCTGTTTTTTAGCGAAGGCCTGTAGTGAAGGATAGTATTAACTGTAGACATTCCTGGTTAAGAGTAGGTCATTATTAAGGAAGTATGTGTGATTTACTGAAGGCATTTCTTCTTTAGAGGTCTGTACTTAAGTCATTTTTTAAAGCATGTGTTATTTAAGGTGGATGGATGAAAGGAAAAGGGAATCTTACATAGAGGTTCCATAGTATCATACAAAAATTAATGCGTGTTTCTCAATGTTTTACAGGAATAGACTTTAAGATCAAGACTGTTGAACTCCAGGGGAAGAAGATCAAACTACAGATATGGTGAGTTGATAATGTGCTTTCTGAAGTGTGTGTGTGTTATGTGCCTTCATATGTAAAGTATGATGAAGTGTGTGTATCTGAAGGGTGTGTGTGATGTATAGTGTCTGGTGTGTTTGTGATGTTTCTGATTATAGAAAGTATGTTAAATTGTCTGCCTGTCAGAAGTGTGTTTGTGTGTTTGTGTGTGTGTGTGATGTATCAAATCTGTCTGTAGTACGGATGTGCATTGGACATGATTTTATTTTCAAAGTAGTGTGTGTTATTGTTTGAGTAGTATTTCATGAGAGAAACGAGCGAGCGCGCTAATGGAGGAACTGTGTTAAGTGAGCAAAACCTGCGTACAGAACTAGAAGACAGTATTTATCAACACGTAATATTGGGTTTATTGGCCGTCCGCTAAGCTAGTCCGCTACATGCTATTTGCGTAACTCACATCTCTGCGCTGAACCGTCTTTAGATTCCTCCGCCGAAGTTGACGTTTTAGCGCCACATTCTTTCGTCGGTAAAATTCTTCCAGTAAACATCTTCGCTTGAATTACTTCCATCCACTTGGTATCCGTAGAATATGCAGTATTTATAGCGTCTGGGCCGCATCACCACCTCCGCTTTGATTGACACATGTAAACAACCATCTGGTGTGGAGGAGCGCATGTCGTAGAACCCCGTCTACTAGAATGTCATGTTTAGGTCTATTTATTTCAACCAAAGAAATACACACAAATTAATACACACAAGTATTTTGGTTATTCTGTGTTGTGGGATGTATACATGGATGTGCGGATGTATAGATTGTGTGTGTATGGGGATGTATATCCGGTGTGTGTTGTCTACCTGTGAAGTGTGTGTATGGTGTCTACATGGGAAGTGTGTGTAGGATGTATAATGTGTGTGTGTGTGTAGGATGTATAGTGTGTATTGTGTCTACATGTACAGTGTGTGTGGTGTCTACATGTGAAGTGTGTGTGTGTATGGTGTCTACATGGGAAGTGTGTGTGTGTGTGTATTGTGTCTACATGTACAGTGTGTGTGGTGTCTACATGGGAAGTGTGTGTGTGTGTATTGTGTCTACAAGTGTTGGGTGTGTATTGCGTCTACATGTAAAGTGTGTGTGTGTGTTCTAGGGACACAGCCGGCCAGGAGAGGTTCCACACCATCACAACGTCCTACTACAGAGGAGCGATGGGGATCATGCTTGTCTATGACATCACCAACGCTAAGAGCTTCGAAAACATCAGCAAGTGGCTCCGTAACATTGATGAGGTACACACACACACACACACACACACACACACAGAGAGGGTTGTAACGACTCATTGTAGGATCCACCACAATCGGTTGAAGTTCCAGAACTTTGATATTCGTTGTTATCCCCTTTTCAACCATCCTGGTTTTATTATGAAGCCCAACAGTGTTGCCGTGACGCGTCGGTCTAAAGCTGTCCTGGTTTGTGTTCCAGCACGCCAACGAGGATGTTGAGAGGATGCTGCTAGGCAACAAGTGTGACATGGAGGACAAGAGGGTCGTACCAAAAGCCAAGGGGGAGCAGGTGATACCCCCCCCCGACACACACACACAGTTTGACCCAACCGCCACACTGCTACACGCACTTCTACACACACTGCTACACACATACCTCCACACACACACCTCCACACACACTGCTACACACACACACCTCCACACACACTGCTACACACACACACACCGCTACACACACCTCCACACACACTGCTACACACACTGCTACACACACACACCTCCACACACACTGCTACACACACACACTGCTACACACACACCTACACACACACCTACACACACACTGCTACACACACACCTACACACACACTGCTACACACACACCTCCACACACACTGCTACACACACACTGGCTAATATGGGCTGAGACTTGATTCCTGACCCATTTTTGTTGGCCCTCTCCACCCTGTCTCCCCCCTCTCAGATCGCCAGAGAACACGGCATTAGGTTTTTTGAGACGAGCGCAAAGGCCAACGTCAGCATTGAGAAGGCTTTCCTCACGTTAGCGGAAGACATCCTCAGAAAGGTGGGTGTGGTTTTGACAAGGGGTGTGGCTAGGGGGACACCCGTTCTGTATC
Organism: Novumbra hubbsi; assembly: GCA_016801125.1. NCBI lineage: Eukaryota > Metazoa > Chordata > Actinopteri > Esociformes > Umbridae > Novumbra > Novumbra hubbsi. The sequence goes on along the minus strand of JACXGK010005506.1, from coordinate 559 downwards.
CTGTGTCGCTGGATCCAACCTTCATTGGCTCTTTAAATATCATTATCGTCTTTTCATGGGGATACTTGTATTGGATGTGCCATACACAAAGCTGGATAATAAAATAATTTAGTTCATATATTTTAGGTTATATGGCGCAATACACATTCAATCCAACAGGTGGGGTCGTTGCTCTAGTTGGTTCGCAGGCTTTTTGTTGGTCTCTGCTAGTAAGCGCTTAGGCCGGCGTGGTTACCATGACACTGTCAATATGCACAGTCCTTGTCAGTAATCACAGACTCATGGTCCTTGAATGGTTTCTCTGTCTGTAATCACAGACTCTGAAGTCTGACCTCAAGTCCTTGCTTCAGTGTGGTTTTGAGAGGCCAGGTGTCACAGAGGCCAGGTGTCACAGAGGCCAGGTGTCACAGAGGCCAGGTGTCACAGAGGCCAGGTGTCACAGAGGCCAGGTGTCACAGAGGCCAGGTGTCACAGAGGCCAGGTGTCACAGAGGCCAGGTGTCACAGAGGCCAGGTGTCACAGAGGCCAGGTGTCACAGAGGCCAGGTGTCACAGAGGCC
>JACXGK010005505.1:0-32747 GCA_016801125.1 Novumbra hubbsi | reverse complement strand
TCTACCCGGCCACCTCTCCAGGCCCCCTCTCCCCGGCCCCCTCTCCCGGCCACCTCCCCCGGCAACCTCCACCCGGCCCCCTCTCCCTGGCAGGACGGCGTGTCGCCTGCGTCCGGTCTCCAGCGAGGCACCGGCTGGGCACAGTGCAGAGCGGAGGCACGTTGCCTGCAGGCAACACGCCGTGCCACTGCCAGCGTCAGAGGATCACTCCTGTAGACAGGCGCATTAAAAGTGCGGGGGGCCGACGGAGGCCTGAGCTCACGTGGTCGCCCCTCCGTCAGTTCAGCACCAGAACAGCCTGCTCTGAGCCCAGGCAGCGGGGAAGGCTCTGCTCCTCAGTGTGTTGCTGCCGCTGCACTGTGTAGCCTTCATTAAGGACTGAGGGTGTCACACCAGCTTAGGTCCCATGTCCCCATTTTGCCCCAGGCTTCCTGCTGCTGTGGACCAGCGCTTCTGCTTTTCAAGACCAGGGATCAGACATTATTCCCCTCAATATGGTGATTCTGGCTGCAATGCATTGTATCATCTCACAGAGGCATTGATCCACAGTAACCACCTTGGCTTATCCTGCCCCTATGTTGACGTAATTCCATCCTAGACAGGATATTCCCACCTACAAAGATGTATCCAGGTTGATAATAGTTACTCACACAGTTACCTGTTTAGAACTAAACCTAAGCCAACTAGAGTTAACATTTGGCGAATTCTTGCCGTCTGATAAATCCAGTGATGGATCGGTCAACTTCCAGACATCACTAATATCTGAATCTGGTCATGGACATTAGCTCATTAGATAGACTTTTCTTATTTCTCTCTGTTATATTCTTTTTTTCTCACAGTGATAATAAATACATTGCATTCTAAAAAGTTCTGCCATGAATTGCAATGCTCTAGAAATCTGAGTTTCAAAACAAAATCATAATCATTTCTAAAATGAGTATGAATTATACTACATTGGAAAAAGAGAAAAACATTCAGGTGAAAACGTTTTGGGAAATGGGGAATGGTAGTAGGTTTTACATTTCACCCTGACAAATGCCTCATTCCCTGACAATGACAAAAGTCTCCATAACATGCCACCATGCTTTACAATAGGGACAGCGTTATTTGGCGGACGTTTCATGTTCTAAAAGTCACGTTCTGCATTTCAGACCAAAAAGTTGTTTAGTTGGGTCAGATCATGGAACTTTTCACAACATCTTGAAGAAGTGTTCCACTGCAAAAGGGACCTGAGGTGGGCTTTCATGAGAAATTGCCTCCTTCTTCTCATCCTACCATACAGGAAAGATTTATGGAGTGCCTGACATATTGTTTTCACAGCCACACTTTGACAAGGCTCGGCCATAAAAGCCTGTAGCTCTGTCAAAGCCTGGATTGGTAGGCTCTGTGATCAGCCTCCTACTTGCTTAGTCATTCAGTGTGGAGGGATCCTGAACTAGGCAAGGTCTTGGTGGTGCCATACACGTCCCACTTAGTAATTGTCTTTACTGTGCTAGAAGAGATATTTAAGGTCTTTGAAATATTTCTTCATACCCATCCCGATCTGTGTCTCTTCACAACTTTGTCCCTTAGTTATTTTAAAAGCTCCAGGGTGCTCAAGGTTGAGCTTTTGCTTTTGTGATTCACTACCTAACAAAAGGAACCTTCAGAAACTGCAGAATTTATTCAGAAATAGTTTCAGTCATAATATTGTAACACAGGTGGAGGCCAATTAACTTGGTGTGGAAGATGACTGTTTACACTTGAGCTGATTTATTATGAGGTGGACATATCCAGTGATATAAAACTTTTTTATATACACAATTTAATATCACAAGAACAGGAATAATAATAAATAAACCAAAAAAAGTGAAGCACTGATAGATTAGTAGGGAGAAAAATCTTATTTTAAAGGCATGAAACTCTGAGGCACTGACTCGAAAATATTAAAGAAAGTACAAGGGGATGCATACTTTTTCCATGGAACTGTATTACAGCAGGTCAATTTGCATACATGAATACATTTCTATTAAAGGGTGTAACAGGGCTGCAAAAACTCGAAACCTGCACTGTCTAGCCTACTGAAACTCACCTGCAATGTGTGCAATGCCCCACTAACCCCGGTCATTGTTAAGTCTGCATAATTCAACCAGAGAGATGGATACTCACAGTTTATAAACGGACAAGCATGGGTCTAGTATCTGAACATACTTACACTCTCTGCAAGATGAGACCTATTGTAGTACCACAATCGTCTTAGTGATGATTTTCAAAAACTTTAACTGTATTCAATCCACTAGTGACTTTTCACACAACATTGACACCAAAGTCATCTTCCTTGTGTTCCAAGCGACAAGATGGCAAAATCCAGAACACGTGTTTGCGTCCTCATAGACGCAGCAGACAGACAATGTCATTCTTCCTAATTATTATTGAGGCCATTCAGCCATTACCCCTGTGGTTGACAGGTCATTACATATGTTTCTCTGCTTGTAAGATTAACAAGAAAAAAACAGTTTTTTTTTACTGTTTCAGAGTATGAAAGAGTCACAGGGGTAAAATGAAAGCAATCAATCCAGCAAGGTTTAGGTGACAAGTGGATTTTGTAACCCTCAAATAGGAAACTAGGCTGTATGGCCTCACCTCTACCTTTCAAACACTTTCTCTATCACAATGGATCATGAAATAGCACCCCAAAAAGAAAATAAATAAATAGATGGCGGAAAAAGACAGCAGTTGAAATTGGTAGGGCATGCTGGGAGACAGATCGCCCTAATTGACCATTAAATGAATACAGATGTATTATTTCCACCATAATAACACCCCAACCTAGAGGATCAGCTGCAGAAAAACAGTAATAACAGCACTGATGCATGGCGTTGCAATTCTGCCAGACACCTCCAGTCCTCCCACCTTCCCATGCCGAGGTAACCTAAACATGGAGGCGGGTTTGTTTGATCTGTGAAGGGATATAAGCTTTAAGCCCTTTCTCAGTGAGGTGTCTTTCTTTAAAAAGATTTTAATCTCAACAGGAATGTCCAGCCAAATGGAGGTCACGACTGCCAGAACAGCCAGCAGACAACAGCAATGGGTTGCGGACCTGAGAGGAATTCTGGGTAGGAGCTTCTCTTGGACCTTAACTCATCTCAGAGTCAGACGGCAATAGGAATGTGGTACTGCTGACGTATTAGAACGAGCCAGGCCACAAAATGATAGGCCCATATGCTTTGACACACGAAAAGAAAAAAAAGCCTTTAGTTTCAAGGGATGGTAATTGCTAATTAGACTGAATGTATCAACGCGAATTTCATGCAACGCAATGCATGGAAACGCAAGCATAACAAAGTGTAATTCATATTTGAATCTCCAAAAAGCATTCGTCGAACTGGTGGTACAACACATCCTATTCTTTATAAACGCATGATCTAATAATTCCCTCCTCAAGTTAACACTGATTTCTGGCAAGCCCTTCTTGTTCGTTCGTCTGAAAACATCCCTCCCTCTCTGCTATGACTGTGTCACCTAAATAAATGATCAACCAATGCCCCATATTTCCTCTTAATATCACTTTGACAATTTAAAAGCTGAGCACAGCATGCATGCCCATCACCAGTTCTGAGGAGCTGAAGCTGCTTCAGATTCCCTGACGCCAGCCAACCCCCTCCAAGCCCCAACCCCAAACCCCCCCTCCAACTCGGCCCTCAACTTGTCTGCCTTCCCTTGCATTTTGATCACATTGGTTTATCTAATTTTCCAGTAAATGCTTGAAATGTATTCCTGCACACCTTCTCTCTATAAACGCGCACAGGGGAATAGGGAGAATGAAATATTGTAGATATGAATAGTTCGACGTTAGCTTCCCTTATACACCCTCGCACTTCCATAGACACTGGGATGGCCAGGAGAGATGGAAGGATGACAAACACATATTCAGCAACATGGAGACATACTGTAGAATCTAAGACCTACATTTAAGGGAAGACAACTTGGAGCACGACACAGGAAGATGCTACCCAGCAGACACTCCAACAGAACTATAACGCCCTTCTGAGTGTGGTACGACAATAGCTGCCTGTGCGATGATGCATTTCATGTTTTAGTAAAGCGTTCAGTTTGTGAGCATGTGTACTGAACGCTGCATTCAAGCTGAAGTGGTCATCAAAGGCCCTCTGTATTATCCAAAACGTTAAATCGGATGGGGGAGCAAAACAACAAGGTTGCATTAGGCATGCTGAACCAGCTCCAGAAATATGCAGAGAATTGATGAGGTGTCACTTTCGCTAAGAGTCACACAATCGCTGCCGACAAGACACTCTGTAATCCCCTCCCTGCCCGCTTGCCTCCCTGCCCGCCTGCCTCCCTGCCCGCCTGCCTCCCTGCCCGCCTGCCTCCCTGCCCGCCTGCCTCACTGCCACCAACCAGCGACAGCAGGGAGAAACAGACACAGGTACACTTGGCGAGGCGCGCAACGAAAGACAAATGCCCTTGATTCAAAGGTACGCTGCCTTATTCCCTCGGTCTACCCAACCCTGGAAGGTTTCCTAACACACAGTGTGCAATTAGGCGTGATGCCCCCTCCGCTCGCGCCGTTTGGGAAGAACGGAACCCGGGGTTCCTTACCCTTCCCAATGAATCCGGTAACAGACATGCCAGTAGAATGTTCCCCCGCTGACGGGAATAGCACAACGGAAACAGGCTTTCAGAAGCCATTTTTATCTTTTTGGGGATTTAAGTTATAAATCACAGAAACGAATCACAGCGGCTGCATCCAACAGAATTGAACCTCAAACAAGTGCTTACATTTATGAAATCAATATGGTATTACTCAAATTAATTTACACTGAGGGCCTGACAGGAGACACAAACTGTAACAGCAGTCTCAATTAGAAAACATGTAACTGCATTATTTTACATTTCTTCATAACGGGGTGAGGAAGCCAAAGAAAGGCCAACTGTAAGATCGAGATAATGTCTAATGATCTACCGCGTCTGTTCTGACGCTTCTGCTTGGTTTTCACTCCAGTAATTAGAAAACCAAGGATAAAAGGATGAAAGTATTTCTGGCCCAAATTTGTTCCTCAAAAGTATGGGTAGATGTTTTTTTTTGCACATTACATTTCTTCTCATCATTGTGGTAGAGGCTTTGAACACGTCTTCACATCAACTAATTGTATCACTCGCATTGACAACTGCCTACTGAAAAATCAACACAAATTTTGGAGATCAATATCGAAAATGAAAGCCATACTGTATATTTTGTAAATTGATCCACAGGCCTAGCAAAGCCAAATCCGCTGCCTTCCCTCTTTGTCTATTGGCAGTGTCATTCACTCTTCATACAGTGTATTCAAGCACAAAGACTTGTCACTACATGGAGAGAAGGGAATTGCGTCACAAAATGCCTTACAATTTCATGAATACACCTTTGAAAGAGGAATGTTTATGATTTGTCACTCCAGATGTATAGTGTGGCGTGAGTTGATCTGGCAGTGACAGGTGAGTTATGACAAGGGGACCGAGAGCATCAGAAGGTCTCTCAACCAATCACAGTTATTCATACAATATTTTCTTAAGACATGTTACAGCCTTAAAACGTAATTACTTATAACATTTTGGGGACTGTCAGCTAACGGAGTTTAAGAATTATGAATTAAAACAGTTCTGCTTGCCTTTGCCTGGGCTCCTCTGACAATTCCACTGCCTATCGGATAATGTGCTAAAACCACCACGTTTGCTTCAATGGGATCAATTGTATTATAAATGCAGCAACGAATTCACCGGCAGCAGCTTATGAATTTCCTTAGAGAAACTTTTGTAATTGCAATCATTCAAAATCCCCCTAGCTTAAGGCAGCAAGCTAAATAATGTTTAGTTCCAATCTCCCTGTCAGTCCTTATGTGCGTAGACTGGAGAGAAAAACTATACACACACTGGGCCCAGCAGGCACCTAGGGGCTTTCCAACAACCCCCGCAAACCCAGCAAAAAAATAACATTTATTTGAACTTACAGTTGGGAATAAAAAAATTTGAATATACAAGGTGTCCTTTCAAATGTGGAAGAGCACCACCAGTTGTCCACAGTTAAACTGTATTGAGCGAACCTAGGTTAGAGCCCCAGAAGGCTGTCCATACACCAGAAACAAATTGGAAGTGAAAGACAAGTAACTGGCGAACATCAAGCAAGACACGGTCTCTCTTCCATTAAATGATAAAGTAGCTGTACTGAAAAGAAATTAACTAATTTAAAATGGCTGGCCTTTAGGTCAAGGACAGCTGGAGTAAATGGCTTCTGAGATTCCTTTTCACACTGGCATACAAATAAAAACATTTCTTTCACTTTCATTTTCTGCGACAGAAAGCGTATCTTTTCTTATTTGTTTGATACAGCAGGTTATATGAAATGTGAAACACCTCCAGGCTCTTATACACTCTATGTTTAGGGCTGCAACTAACCACCATTGTGATAATCAATGAATCTCTAAATGATTAATACGATCGGATTGAAAAATACATCAATTCCGGAATTAAATGAATATGCTTAATTTAAAATAAATTAAGGTTCTCTGTGTTTGTCCTTTTTATTTTACAATGCCCTCATTAAAACAACTGTAGACAGCAGTTATAAAACAAATAAAAACCACAAGTTTCAAGACTGTTAGAAAAGTAATTCCATGGTATAATGGTTGAGAGACCTTTAATTTTGTAATGAAAATGCATTTAAATGCCTCAACATTTCTGTTGTCAGAAAATACAGAACTCACCAAATTTCACACTAATGGGTTAATTGATAAGTAATGTTGTGAATGCTTGACTAGCCGGGACTGCACAACTATACAAAGTGCTCCAGATCACCGGTTTGTTGGTGAAAAACGTTTGGTTAATGTTAACTCAGCCATGCATATAAGATTTATCAATTTAAAACGCATGAATACAAATTATAATAAATGACTCATTTGTATTATATTAACTTGCTGTGCTGAACACATTATTCTACTATCATCACAGCTACAACGCGTTCACTCTTTACATGCTCATCCAGTACAGTCATGCACCCGTTCCATCAGACTACAGCTTTGTAAATTTTGCAACAAACTGTTTTTGTTGAATTCTTTTACGTAAAGTGGTCTCATGTTTTTGGTCGTACAAGACTTCCCTCTGGCGTAGCCACCCCCTTTTATCTAAATGTTTTTTTTGCTGCATCTCTCATGCAAACCCAACAAATCGATAGTGACATTCGTTGCCAATTATTTTTATTATCGACGTTGTAGCAGTTGTAGTTGAAGCAGCCCAACCTATGTTAAATACCTTTAAATGTTTACATGAGTTTTACATAATGCTTGAAAAAAAAACAGCTTAGAAAAGGCAGCCTCACTGGAAAAATAAATCCTATGATTGACAGTTACTTTTTTGGTTTAGGCCAATAAGGAACTTCTTAAGAAAGGGTAATGTAAAAATAAACATACGCTAAGTGATAAGACAGATCCAATTTAATCTAACTCTTTTTCCACAGATTGTCATTGAGCTTGCAACAGCCTCTGTGCTCACAACGCAGGAGAAACCACCAATTAAAATCTGCAGAGAACATCATGCTCCCCAGTTTCCTTTCTACAGCAGCCAAACACAGTACAGAGCCTTTAGACAAATTGAGACAATGAATATTTTACACTGGTTTCAAAATAAATGCTAATATGTTTTAGGAATACAGAGCTCTGGGCATGTACATTATGAAATTATGAAAATCCAGAGCTTAACTGTTAAAATGGTGGTGTTCAGTGACACGCAAAAGTGTATCATACATTTTACCTCCATTTCTCACTGTTGGCCGCAAGACTTCAAAAGTCTCCCACTTACAAGGAAAGGAAACTAAGTGATAAATCATGTGAACATCCTGTATAATTCGGTTAGCTGCAAAAACATGTGGATCATGAGATAATACAAATACGTTTGATTTTAACGTTCCTTTGCAAACGGTTTGAGTGGAATAATAAAATGTACTTGTACTGTGTAGCTCTTACAATTTCTGTTTGTGTTGTGTTCAAAATTGGAGCAGAGAACATGGGAAACATCTGTATTGGTAACCGCAGAGTGACAGAAAAAGGAATAGACCATACCTCATTGGTGTTCCATCTGTGTCTCTCCTTTGGCAGCGACGAGCATTTTGGTAGACATTCGAGGAGCTTTTTGGGCAGGTATATTTTCAAATGTCCATGTTCATCTGAAAAGTGAGAAAGAGAGTAGTCACATTAGTTTTACAGTACAAGTTACAACGTCAGAGATGGGGAACTGTTAAGGAGTACTAAGATTATTAGTCAGATTATTAGTCAGATTCTGTGAATCTACATGCTTAGCATGCCTTATTTCACTGTCTATGTGATCATTGTCTATTATATGAGAAGTTCTGTAGGCCTACATGCCTTAGTTCACTGTCTATGTGTTCACAGTCTATGATGTGAAAGGTACTGTAGGCCTACATGCCTTAGTTCACTGTCTATGTGTTCACAGTCTATGATGTGAAAGGTACTGTAGGCCTACATGCCTTGCATGCCTTAGTTCACTGTCTATGTGTTCACTGTCTATGTTGGGAGAATTCCAGCAGGCCTACATGCCTTAGTTCACTGTCTATGTGTTCACAGTCTATGATGTGAAAGGTACAGGAGGCCTATATGCCTTGCATGCCTTAGTTCACTGTCTATGTTGGGATATGTCCAGTAGGCCTACATGTTCTATGAAGGATTTAAGGAGAGTCACCAAGTCAATAGGAAGACAATTGCTTTACATGGTTACATTTCACAATCATTTCACAAACAAAGTGTAGCAAATGTGCGGAGAAGACATGCTTAGATACGATCATGCATTAGGTCTACAGTGTGCAGTTCAAGGTCAGTCCTGTTGTTCATTCAAATGGCACCGCCTCCTCGTTGCCGCTGTTCAGAAATGCAGATGGCATTTCACCCAAGACCTACGTGTGCAAATTCTATTTGTGTGGAGGCTGAATTTACTGTGGGTTTATCGTATTATGGACAAAACCAATATAGTCTTTGCGATGAATATTACAAGGAAATTAAAATTATATTTTTTGTAAGCAGAAACACAAGGCTTTCACTAAATGCTTCCATAGCTTTTGCAATTTACATAGTAAATGAGCATAGCTCATCCACAACTCATCATTAAGAGAGGGTTTAAACAGAGGAATTACTAACCGGCTGCCAATCATTATGACATGACACAGTAGCAAGCAGGCTTTCAAAGACGAGGCACAGTACTACACAACACAGTAACCCCGTCTACTATGTAAATCAAGGTTTATTGATATTTATTTGTTAGGAAATAAATTAGCACTGAATAATGATGTTTACATAAAAAGATCCATTCTGAAGAAGGTTATGATCAGGAGGCCTACATTTTGACTTTGGGCCTACATTTATTTTCTCAATGTCACATTCTCCTATCACCATAGCTGAAATGGCCTTGTGTCCTCCTGAATTTGTTCATATTTCTAAATGTTTAAATACATTTAATGAAGATGCTGACTGAAACCCATTGACCATTATAGTATCTGTTTATGTAAAACACTTATTGATCTGGTTTTCTGGAGCCTTTACACTTTTAGTGCGATAGTGAGATCTTCAGCAATAGGATGATTCGATATTGTCATCCTCTTGCTAAAATCCCTGGCAACATGCTGGGTAAAACATATTTCACCGTAAGTGGATGACTTCTTCTGTTCTATTCATTTGGGTGAGCCCAAGCACATACAAGCCATGGTAAATAGGCTACCACTGATTTTAAGTACGAAAACTCCATTCCGTTTGAGTACTAGGCCTATGGCTGTCAAGAGGACTATTAAAAGGAAATGTATGTAGAATGTACAGCCCAGGCCTAGTAAATCCTAGCTTATATATCCCTATCCATTCATACAAACAAACTGCCGTTCCAGCCACCTGATCGGCAAGGGGGGGGGGCATCATGTGTCATGTTTAGGGTTGCTCCCAGAGGGTGAAGGTAGTAGAGATAGATTTGTAGATCAGCAGTTGTTTGCTGCATCCAGCTGCATCTGATAATTCTCTGTGTAACAGTAAACTCTTTTCTATGATCTGTAATCATCCGCTTCGCCCAATTAACAGGACTATGCAGCATCTGCTCGTAGGTAGACCTACCAACAAAGTGATGTTATGGTTGTCATCTGAGGCAAAACCGGATTGAGCTGAACGATCCGAGATGTACCAGGGAGGGAAATGAGAGGGAATGAACGAAATGGGACGAGAAAGTATCACACACAAAAAGTAAGAAAAACAAGAAGAGAAGCACATAATGAAAACGGGAAAATACCTAATTAGCCGATAAGTGATGGAAATGTGTGTTTTGCTTTAATTCAACCCCACTGATGCGCACAGTTTAGGTGGACACAGCTGGAGCAGAGTGCAGTGCCCAATGAGAAGGAGTTAGGGGGCAAACCGGCCAACATCTGGCTGCTGATCAGCATATCTATCCTTGAGGCAAGCTAGTGTAAAACTAAGCTACGTTTCACCGTAGATATAGGCTACACCTATGGAATGTTAATCTGATGTATGTTTTCCCATAAGAAGTCACAGTCCACTAACACTCTAACATTAATGACGCAAGGCAGATCGGACCAAATCGAATAAAGTATTTGTTACATGCAACACCTCAAACTCATCGTCATGTTTCTCCAACAATTTCCAAACAATGTGTGCAATGTGCCAAGAAATGTCACTGCCATGAAGGGGTGTACCTTGTTTGCAAAAATGTTAAGGTAGATGACATGTGTCAAATTGACATCCACCTGAATGCCCAGAACCTGGGCATCCCAGTAGAACATCACCCAGAGCATCACACTCCCTCCACAGTGTACCCTGGAGCCATCACTTCCCCAGGTAAATGGTGCTCACATACGTGGCCACACGAAATGATGTAAAAGAAAACAGACTTGACGGACCGGACAACCTTTTTCCACAGCTCCCCGGTCCAGTTTAGACGCTCAAGTTCCCATTGCGGCCGTTTTTGACAGTGGACAGGGGTCATCACTCATCATGGGCACTCTGCCAGCAGCAGGGTGTGATGCACTGTGTGTTGTGACACATTCCTCCAGTAACCATCATTACAATGTGACTTGGGCCAAAGTAGACCTTCTGTCGGTTCGGACCAGGTGAGTTGCCCTGTCGCCAGTTTGTGGTTTGTCCCTCCTTGGACCACTGTCGGTAGGGAATCACCACGGCACCTCACAAGGCTCGCTGTTTCAGAGAAGCTCTGACCCAGTCGTCTGGCCATAACAATTTGGCTCTTGTCAAAGTCGCTCAGGCCTTTACTCTGGCATATTTCTTCTGCACCGAACACGTTGACTAGAAGAACTGATTGTTCGCTTACCATCTAATATACCCAGACCTTGACATGTGCCCTTGTTAGATGATGATCTGTGTTTTTCACTTCACCTGTGATTGGTAATACAGTTTATGCTCATCAGTGTAAATGCAGTAATGCAAATAACAGTAACAATGAATGCATACAAAGTAATATGAATAACATTAACATGGCCACTTCTACTGATCTGTACTGAGTCTGGTTGCAGGATTTCAGGTATTTTATGTTTATGTGCATATAAATGGGGATTGCAGCATGTAATGAACAGTAGCAGCAGGGTAACGGATAGATGTGTGTGTGTGTATTGACACACTAACATGTGTTATCATGAACAACAAATCACTCGAGGCAAAACTCCTTTTGACAATGTTTACGGAGAAAAAAAAAAATCTTCCGAAACAGAGCTGTTCATCACAGTTTAACACAAAGTAAATTAAACTTCAGACAGTCTGTACAGTTAGGAAGCATAAGCAATTGTGAATCAACGTCACCTGTTTTGGTGCAAATGACAGTGGCAACCAGTGCACTGGAGAGGCAACAGTAAGACAACCCCCAAAATGGAAATGGTTTTGCAGGTGGTGGCCAGAGACAATTGCTCATCCAGCCTGACTGATCCTTTTCCAGTTTTGCATTTTGCTGGTGTCCGTGTCACTACTGGTAGCATGAGGCGGTACCTGCAGCCCATTCACGCTGCACAGGCAGTCCAGCTCCTCCAACATGGCACATCCATATGTACCGTCACAATTAGGTTTGATATGTCTCAAGAGCATGGAACAGAGAAACCAGGAGACAGGCCATTACACGAGGAGAGCTGGACAGGGCCGTAGAAGTGCATCACCCAGCAGCGGGACCAGTATCTGCTCCTTTGTGCAAAGGAGGAACAGGAGAAGCACTGTCAGAGCCCTACGAAATGAGGGCTACTGGTGTGTATATTTCTGACCAATCTGTCAGAAAGACTCCGTGAGGGTGGCTTGATGGTCCAAAGGTGCTCACAGCCCAAAGGTGCTCACAGCCCAGCACCGTACTGCTCAATTGGCATTCGCCAGAGAACCCTAGAATTGGCATGTCCGCCACTGGCACAGAGGAGCAGGTTCACACTGAGCACGTGACAGACGTGAAAGAGTCAGGAGACGCCGTGGTGATCGTCATGTTGCCTGCAACATCATCTAGCATAACCAGTTTTCCACTGGTCCAGTGGGCCCTGGTGCTGCCCGGCCTCATGTGGCTAGAGTGTGTAGGCAGTTCCTGGATAGAGAAGGCATGGATGCCATTGATATGGCCCCCATATTCGTGGGGACCATATACACTACTGAGTCACACAATGAGTTGCTGTGATGAAATTCAAGCAAGCTGAGTTGTTTACTTTTGATTTTCGAGTTTTAATCCAACACTCAATCGATTGGTGATTTTGGTTTCCGTTGGCCGTTGTTACATCATTTTGTTCTCAACAAATTAAACAATGTACAGTAAAGACTTGATCCGTCATGTATTTAAGTGCGTCCTTCATTTTCTGTATATTTCTTTAGAAACCTTACTTAGAACCTGTTACGTCACCAACTGTCGACACCCTGATACATAAACATATGTACATAACACATAATATCCGAGCGTACAAGTTTATACACTGGCTGTTCATACGTAAAAGCATTTACCGTTCAACGACTGTCCAGGGTACATTATGTCCAGGGTTCAACGTTAACAATGGCTCGCTGGCCCATGCCAGTAAGACTTAACTTCTGGCCAGTAGACAAATGACATGAGGTAGGTTGTAGCCAAATTGAAAGACTAATTACGAGCGCTCACCCGGTTGTGATGAAGAAACCATTCACGGACTACGTCCGTGACGTGGTCCATGAACAAGGATAGAGAAACAATATGGACATGGCTTGTCACAGTGACATGTTAACTACGCCTGGCTATGCACTTACCAGCAGTATCACACAAGAAGACTCCGAACCAACTAGCTTTAATGTCACATCAAACGCAAGTATCTTTGGGAACAGATGATGATATTTATAATAATAATAATAATTTGATAATTTAATTTTGATGATTTAATAATAATTTGATATTGGAACTAAGTAAAGTTATATGTACCGTGCGTTATATTTATGCAAACAGAAAATGCTTGCATTAGCTTGTGTCTCACATAACATGCAAAACTGTGGTATGAATCAATATTCTGATGATTTGATGTTTATATACAATTCTTCTGTACTATAGAATTGTACATCAACTCTTATAACATAATTTGCTAATTAGTTAAATGGAAATAAACACATTATGAGACTGTTTTGTTCTAAATAATAGTTATGACCGGTCTCATAGGCCTAACCACCTTGTACAACATATATTTTTATATTTCTCATTTATTCTAAATATAAACGGAAGATAACACTGGAATTAAATGTTTATCAAATAGACCTAGATGTTCATCAGATTAAAATATAATGAAATACTCAATAGACATGGTCTCCCTCTTCCCCCTGAACATTGAAAAGAACATCCTGGGAAATCTGTGATTTCTCTGCTTCAAATTAAATGAATCAGAGTAGCTAGATGAAGGCTTTGCATTTAGATATAACAGCATGCATGCAAATCAATGTGCTGGTAATACGGTAGCCACAGACTCTTTCTCGCAGGGCGAACACCCTCTTCGTTTGAAATAACATCCAAAAATGTAGAAAATGATGATACATGTATTGTTGGTGCAAGAAGAAAAAAAACTAAACTTGATGATAAAACTTTGGCAAAGCTACCGATGTTGCAAACATCTGGTTAAGGGGCTACAGTATAGATCATCCAATCAACCATTTAGGACTATGTCGGGATATTTTTTTCCCTAACACCACATGATCGGACCAAGCCTTTCAAGGGAAGCTTAGGTAAATAAATTATCTTTCTTTTCATTTAATGAGCACACAGTGATGTATTACACATACAGTGATTATTTAAAAAACACAATTACAAAGACTGCATGGGGGTTTTAGAAGCACAGTCTGATGTTGTGCCACTGGGTCTGCAGAATTTCTATAGGACTAATCAAGTCCCTTATAAAACAAACAACAAATGCTATGATTAAAGATGTATCTGAAATCATCACAATTAACAAACAGAGCTCCCAAGTTAGAACAGCAACGTACAAGTGAAATGTAAAAGTTTGGACACAGATCCAAAAAAACTGATGACTAAGGATCTGGGCCTTTCACTCCATGTGTCCCCACAATGAAACATGGAGCCAGGGTGCCCTAAAGCATCAGATAGTCGTTTTCAGTCCCCACGGGGAAAGAAAGAGCAGTGGTGGAGCAGTGGAAGCTTGCGGAGCAAGGTGAAACTGGGCGAACTTTCTTAAGTATTCCCAACAAACTGTCCTGTGTAAATTTTTGTGACTCCCGGGAAAGCTGATATCATGTTGTCACATTTGAGTCAATTAGTAGACACTCTAATTATTAGACACTTAATAGTAGTGCATACATATTCATACTTCTTTTCATACTGCTCCCGGGTGAAAGGCTGTTTGAGTTCATGTACACTGAGCAAACAACAGGTAGTAAAACAGGCTTGAACACAAGTTTGTTAGATCTGAAGATGTTAAGTTAAGCTCAGCTAGACTAAACCAGCTATTGTCTTGGCGTTGTTGAAGGAAGTCTGAAGGGGTCTCTATTAGGACTTATCCAACAGTTTTCCTAGGGCCTAGCCACTCACCACACAACTATTGCACATTTTTGTTCCACGGTAGTGGTGACAGGGGCTTGTAAAGCACTTCTGTTTATGAGTCACAACACCCTTAGTTAAACGGTCCCAAACATATATATTTCACTGTGCTGATCTTTGGATATCACTGATCCTGCCTGTGAAGCAGCAAACAGTTGGTGGAATGTAAGGGTATCTGTCATGCTAGCTTGCTCCGACCCCACCCTGGAGACGAGAGCGTGGATCTAGAGGCTGGAAAGGCTGACAAAAACAAATCTTTAATCAATACCCTGGCCCTCAACGCAAAACCCTCTCTCCTCAGTCCCTGTCTCGGTGTGCACTGAGGGGGACAGTTTTTCCTTTGAGTCTTTGCCCAGTGCTGCCCATATTGTGGGGAAATGGGGAGCCAATGTTACGGTTCCTTGGCTCATTCAGCAAACCATGTCAGCTGTGCATAATGTCTGGGCCATTTAGTGTAGCACTCATGAAGATCTGGAAAAGGTTAACTTTTAAGGCTTACTTTTTAAAGAACAATGCGAACTGCAAAATACATAATGACTGTACTTGTTATGTAGTTCGAGCTTTGTCTTTAATATCAGATGAACAACAAGCAATCTTCTCTTGTTGTACAGTGAGCATAGAAAGTCAACACCCCCTTTTCATCGAAATCAATTCACCATTTGACGCCTTACAGCCTGAAACGAAAACAATTAAAATCTAACCTTTTCCAGCATTATTTACACACAATAACCCACAACATCCACGTTTTTTGTTTTTCTCCAAAAGACTGTAAAATGTATTTAAAAAAGTAAAATACTTGGGGGAATCTTCTTTCCTTTCCATATTTAGGAGATTGTATTGAGAATGATGCATATCATTCTTTTGTCATTGAATGATAAATGCAAGTTAATCATAGTCACCTCCAAAATGATTGATACCCTTGATAAAGATGAATAAACAAAACTGTTAAAATAAATAACAGAAATACTAAGACTATTTCAAGAAAAAAACTAAAAAATATACTGTGTACAGCATATATTATTTTACACCAATAAAATACATAATACATAATATTGTATATTATAATAATGTGTCTTTTGAAATGCCCTAAAGCTGATTTAATCCACACTTGCATTAGCCTTGCCCGTTTTGCTATTTAGAAGACTAAACTCTAGGGGATGTTATCCAGCAGACCTATTTATGTCTTACTAACAGAGAGGTTTGGTATGTGACTTGATTTGCAAGCATAAAAAACTATTTTGTCAAACGAACAGTAATTCCAAAAGTGTACATCTGATTTCAGAAAGGGAACATAATGGAAAGATTATTCCATTAGTGTGGAGGGGTAGATTTGTCATCTTGCTTTCAGGAACCTTTATTAAGTATTACTTTTTTGGGGGTCTGATCATTGAAACAATTCTTAAAAATAAGCTATAATATTGGGTAACTAGTGCTCTTGTCAGCAAGAACATTCATTACCCATGCATTACCCATATTATTCCAACTTCCAAATCTGCCAGTGTATAAAAACTGATATGCCTTCTGTTAAACACAGAAAAATATAATTGCTATGATAATTGCAGAAGATATATTGTGAAGAAAATATAAATCAAATAAGATTTATGAATTAATTTCAATGTAGTTTGCAAGGTTATCATAATTTAAGACTATATATCAGTGGTTCTCAACACAGTATGCCCAGGAAAACAAATTAAACCAATCAATCTCATGATTGTTCTGAGTGACCCAATGTTGGCATTGCTTTTTTTTACTTGCCAAAATTTCATCAGGAAAACATTTCATTATTAATAGTAATATAGAAAATCTATTTGACAAGAGATCAATATTCAACCTGTGTTTTGTCAATAATTTAATATTGCTTATATACATATGTTGGCAAGCACTTGTTTGACACCACACAATCTGTTAAATAGCAGAGATAATAAATGTCGCTCTGTATCTTGAATACTGATTAAACAAAAATGTGTTTATAACATTTAATATGAGTCTACACTACCTGTCTGATTAATCTGGGCCAATTAGAGGTTTGGAAAATAATCAGTGGCGTTATGAACAGATTATGACTAGTACTGTTTTGAGGGAACTACGTCCTCTAATGTTAGAAACAAATTTAAATGTTTCTACATTTTACGTAATTTAGCAGATTTAGCTTTTTTAAAAGCGCTCTCGACCACTCCTGCACAAGTCAAGTGCCAAATAAAGTTACGCGTATACTGTTGCAAGTGAATAAGAGAAAACTGAACAGCTCACGCCAGCTAGCTAACTCCAGGCTCTTTGGAAATACTCACGTTGAAACTGTGCGAATAATAATATCAAACACAGATTCATAGCTAAATAGCAAACCTCTGTTGAATGAGAAACATATATCTATTTCATATGTAAATTATTGCACAACCACGCTGGATTTGAGTAAGAAACAGCAGAGACAACCAACCATAGTCCCCCCTAGGAATATCACTTATTAAATACAGTGGCTTCGGAAAGTATTCAGACCCTTTCACTTCCAGATTTTGTTTTGTATAAATGATTAAGTTCCAAGGGGCACCGTGGGCTCCATAATTGTGACATGGAGGAACTTTAAAACCACCAAGACTTCCTAGAACAGCCAAAGAATAAAGGGTCCAACTACATGAAATATTTCGAATTCAAATTTCAAAGAAAATGTTTTGTCATTGTGAAATATTGTGTGTAGAATAATGGCAAAAAACAATAGTGAATAAACACATGTCCAAAGCAATATTTCTTTACAGTTTTGACCGTCATTTTATTTTCATGGCAGTCTACAGCTATAACTGTTGGTCACTCCTGTAATAATGCCAGCCCTACTTCTATCAAGTCGTGGGAAATGTACTGGGTAGATGCACTGTGTATGCTTTGCTGACATTATTTCTTGGTTGACATACATTAACCCAGAACAAAACCAACAGACTAGTAAGCCAAAACATTTGAATCGTCCAGAACATTAACTGACTGACAATTACACAATCCATATCAATTACAAAAACAGACTAAGATAAGAATCACATCAGTGAGTAATGTGGACTTAATACTCTTCTGATCCAGGCTACCATCTCTGAATATACCCCTCAGGTACCTCAATATACCCCTCAGGTACCTCAATCATCGAGCCAAACCCACTGTCGGCCTGCCGATAAGCATTGTCCCCTCTACACAGTGGCTGGTTCCACATTTTTGTTAGAAATAAAAACACAGATTGAATCAAAACTGGAACAAGAAAGCCAAGATGCAGTGGTGGGCTAAGAAACGCAGTCAATCAAAGCAATCAATCTGGCTGAGCGGTGAGCCATTGGAGAGGAGGAAAAGAGGAGGGACCAACCTATGTCCTTACTAATACCAATGACAAACAACACACTTGAAGGTCCACGAAGAGCTAATCATAACAACAAGCATTTTATGTCCATCAAAAAGCACAATCTCATTTCCATCTTCACTGTTCATTTTCATTACTAGCCATTATTTCACAGAAAATAACTTAAAATAAAGCAACAAACGTTTTTTTGCTAAATAAACTGCTGCTTTTCCTACTTCATATTATGATATCCAGACCCCTACCCGAGCTCTGATACCATTTAAGATCTCACTGATTTTTGCAGCTGGCATAGCAAGGCTTTGATTGCACTGGACCTCTACTTGATTAGCGCCATCTCTTCAAATACAGATGATCAGAGAGGCAGAGTTGGCCCCACACTTGGGAAAAGTCAACACAATACTTGATTAGGCCCACTGTTAGGGGGAAACTTGAACCTGGGATTTACTACAGAGGGCAAATTAAAGTAACAGCATCATGTTTCTCTGTTGTAAAGGCTCTATAGGGCAACTTTCTTACAGTTTGATGACTCTAGCCGGATAAGTGAGGGCAAAATACGCTTAAGGAACAAGTGGTCTAGGGAAACACATTATCGTAGTGATTATAACAGCAACATGCTTACGAAGAGTGAACAATGGAGGAACGTGGCATCTTTAGTAAAACTGGAAATGAATGTATTATTGAAAAATATACCATTAAGTGATGAGGCAGTGCAAGGCAAAAATCAAGTAAAAAAAAAACAGCACACAGAAAAAGACTGTATTAGACGGGATGTTCAACAAACATGCACACACACATTTAACGGGCTGCAACGAACTGCAAACCACTCTGTGTGTGTTTCAGCCCCTCAGCTGGCTCATCCGCCCATGAAAGTCCCATCTCAATGGGAGCAGAGGTGAGGACTTGTGGTGCACACACACACACACACACACACACGCAACACAGTCAGCCAGTGGAGGGCCCCAGCCACACTACCGCCTTTTATCCTTATCATAACTACTCCCATAATGACTCAGATCACTGGTTTACCTGCCCGGTCTTGGGCCGCCATGCGTAGCTCTACTTTGCCCCGGTGATGCGAGAGCCCGTTAAACACACCTTGTTGCATTTTTAGCCAGTAGTTGTAAAAGCGCCGCTCATGACCCAAAAACAGTGGGTGTTTTTTTTTTTTTTGGGGGGGGGGGTTGTAAGATAGGTCACCCACTGTGTCACCCAATTTGTGAATATCCTGCAAATTCTTCTTCTAGTCTTACAAAAAACCAATGCATTTGTGTCTAAAATCCAATTAAGTAAGTAAGAAAGCATACGAATCCAATGCGCTTCAAATCACACAGCGCATTTTCAACTGACTGGACATTGGGGATGGGAGAGACATTGGGCGTAAGAGAGGAGTCACATCTGTCATGAGACCGCCAATGAACAGGAATCATACAACACAGACCAACCCGTTTGCCTCGACATCTCAGTGTTGCTGAGCAGAAATCACGGAGCTTTGAAGCAGTTAAAGCAATATCAAGGACAACAGCACATCGAATGAAGAGCAGAAGAAATCCGTTGTGGTTGATTTCAGACTCTTTTCAAAACATGACTCCAAACATGAACACACTTAATTATCTAGATTAACAGAGCCTTTGACAGTGGGAGAAGCTGCTGTGTTCATTAAGCATGAAGAAAGTAGTCGCTTTCGCAAAACCGCTCAACATCGCTACAGCACGCATGGCAATCTTTTCATTAACGGAATGTTGTGAATTCAAAGAAGGCTCCTCTTGATTAGGCTAGATGTTAAAACAGAAATTATGCAACATATCGTGGAAATAAAAAACACTTCCGTGATGCAGCCTTATCTCCATGCATGTTTCATTCTCAAGCCTAATCCTATCTCGCTTTCGTCATCCAGATGAATGGAGGATTCCTTATTCAGATGAATGGACAGGTGAGTTTCGCTGTCCTCCATACTGTAAATGATCTAGCTCCAAGTGGCAGCCTTCCCTCTATAGCTGTGTCTGCCCCGCTCCTGATCTCCTGGCCTCCACCAGAAACAATCACTCTTGGTTAACAACAACACCTCTGCTATTGACAGGGGGATCTCGTAAAGCAGACACTTCAATCAACAGAGCAGCAAGCTCCTCTCCAGTCCAGGAGGAACACCCAGAGGAGGAGATGAGGAGGCGAGAGGGGGGGGGGGGTGGGGTGAGTCAGGCAGACAGATGAAAATCAAGAGGTAAATAAATGAATCAATGAATGAATAATAGATTGGCCAGCTATAGTGTCCTCATTGGAGCAGGGCACAGCGCCACGAGGGGGGGATGCAGTATTAATAACAGTCTTACTGTTCATCTCTGTGTCATCACTGATACTCTTAGGAGGAGCATGGCCGGCATAACACACAGCAGATCTGTACATTCGATCCGGATTACGAATTTTCTTCAGTCCTTCAGGAGGCAAAAAGAGAGTAGAGAAAATCGAGGAAAAGAAGTATGGTATTCTTCCTTCTGCTTACAACAGCACTGTTTTCCCCCATGCACAAAACCGTGATATAGGCTACTGCACAGAACACAGACAGTAAGAATGGTTACATGCAAACAACACATTAGAAACAAACCCCACAATCATGACAACAAGGCACGGGTTATTGGGCACACTGAGAGGTGGAGGACACATCGGAGCCGGGCCGGCTGGGGCCTAAGATACGTCTGACCCGGTCCCTGCCTAGACCCTTGGTCGGCCCAAAGGACAATGTGTTAGGGCATACACACTATTTAGTGCTTGTGGTAAGGCAATATATTTGAACAAAATAGTAATCCACCAGGCCTAGATGCATTTACTATTCAAGCTTCTGAGAAAGAGCAACTTGTAAAACTAAGCTCCAATAAGGTCATAGACCCTATAATACTTCCATTAGGAAACACTTCTACTGGCAAAAAAACAAACAATTGATATAAGTGAGAAAAGAGTTCACATTCTCAGTAACTGTTCCTTGAGAAGGCTTAGTTCTATCTATATAGGTTATGTCACCGCTCTGTTGAGAGTTCAAGACTGACAATTCAACTGTCACTAAGTCTGTCGCACTTCATTTTACATCTCATTGATCTTAGAGATCTTTTTTCCAAACCGTTATGACAGGCCACAGTTAGCATACAATATAGACATCTTATTTTTAAATCTAACAAAAAATCTATGTATCATGGTTTAGTCTAATTTAACACAGAGATATAAATTAACAGTGGAAAACAAAAGATTTGTATCAGAAAATCTGCCAGAGCCATCCTAATTGATTTGTTCTTCCATCGTGTCAGACATTTTGCTTACTTGTTTGTTTAGGCCTTCCTTCCTTATTTATCTATTTAGATGCTATTTATTTAATTTAATTTATTTATTTTCCATGCTGATTCTGGAGCTATGTTGGCACATGACACCAGGGACATGCTGTTCTAATATTTGGGCCATTCCACAAATATGGTGGCTTCTAAAATTTGTTGACTACTTTTAAACAATAAATGTACAGCTAAAACATTAGTACCAGTTATGTGTAACGGCACTGACATGTTCAGTGTTTATACCCATGGTCACATATTTTGGTAAACCACCCATTTAAGATACTATATTCAGTGAAAATCAGCTCAAGGAAAACATAGGACACACAATTTAAAACAAATGTAAAAGGACATTAAGTATGCATACACACAAGCAGCCACAACAGTACCAGTTATGAAAAGGAGCCTACAATATATAAATAACAAACATTTCTCAAAAATACATTAAATTATTCTAAAATGATATAACAAATACCACCAAAACTGTATTATTTAAGACTTTACCTTGAAGCCTATTTCATCTTTCAAATTGACAACTGATTTCATGTTCGTACCAATTAGATTAGGTTTGTACAGCTTCCAGCTGATCATCAGCAACAGAAAAAAAAACAAGCATTTTTTTCAGTTGCTGCTGGGGAAAATACAATGCAAGTGGGGAATGTAGTGGCTCTCCTTGATTACTAGTTCAATTGTCCCGCCTCTCCAGCATTACCGCAATGCTGAACGAGTCCTGCCCCAATGTAGCACCAGACTGATGCTTCTGTAGGTGAGAATGAACGGTTCTTTCTTCTCCTATTTTGGCAAAGGTCCCTAATGACGAGTGAGAGGGCCAGCAATCAGGCTCATTGTGGGCCTGGCTGGGATTGATTCAGGTCGATATTAGTCCACATCACATCAGTAGTAAGCTGGATAAATCAATGTGATCAATCAGAGAGGGCCCTGTGAAGCAGCTGGTAAAGGCTTGTTAAAGACAGACAGGCCTAAGGGATGGTCAGCCAGTCAGACACCAGTCAGGGTCTGGAGCGCAGGTGGGGGTGGCTGCGGGGGGCAGACTTCTATCCAGGCCTCACTAATTCAATTAAACCAGGGAAAGAATCCTCAGCCTAGAGGAACACCTAAGGAGGAACTGTTCTGAAATCAGCAAGATACAGTCAATTGTTGTCCCCCACAATCTGCCTCTAATCAGACACCACTGGTCCAATGTGGGCAAAACAGAATGTTGCATCTTGCCGAAAAGATCTGTTGCTTTCAAAATGACACTCATTGGCCAAAGGGGGCGCTGCTTCCTTTGTGTCGGATGACGTTTCCTGCTGCCTTGTTTGGCAATGTAAGCACTAGGCTGGTGAATGTTTTTCAGTTATGCTATTTTTGCACCCTCTGAAGGTTTCTGAATGTAAATGTCAAAAATAGGAGAGGGCTGTCTAATATTTATTTTGCTTTGCAGAGGTTTTTTTATTTTTATTTTTAAATTGAACACAGGGGAGTGCTCCAATTAGCAGGGTTGAATAAACAATTTCTACTTCAGAATTCTGATTTTCTAGGTGATACACTTTTGTTTATTTTTATTATAAGCAACAACGTGCACTCAGCTGTAGGCTACTTGCAAATGTTACAAAATGCTAACTATTTCATGTGACGGAGGAAAAATGATCTCGTACAAAACGTAGAATGAGAGTTGATTTAAATGTGCACTCCAGCCGCATGATTGAAATTGCCAAGTTACTTCAAAATCACACTGTTTTAAATAAGTTGATCTCACCTTGTCCAAAGGTGACCTCACCCTGTCTCAGACATATCTCCATCACAATCACAATCAAAATGAGTTCCAGCAGGTTGTCTGGGGCCGGAGTTGCACTGCTCTCTTTAGTTTAATAGGCTCGATTCAGAAGTTGCTCTTGGCTTGTTCTCTAACCGAATGATTTGTTTGTAGGTTGCCTTTGCAAGTGAGCATATATAACTAACATATATAACTGAAAATAGAACTTAATAGAACTAATAGGGGTACTTAATAGAACTAGCATTGGTACTTAATAGAACTATTATGGGAACTTAATAGAACTAGTAAAGGTATTTTATAGAAATAGAATGGGTACTTTATAGAACAAGTATGGGTACTTAATAGAACTAAAATGGGTACTTAATAGAACTAGAATGGTTACAATATAGAGCTAATACGAGTGCATAATTGAACTAGCATGGGTACTTTATAGAACTAGTATGGGTACTTAATGGAACTTGTATGGGTACCAAATAGAACTATCAATCAATCGAATGTATTTATAAAGCCATTTTTACATCAGCATTTGTCACAAAGTTCTTTTACAAAAACACCCAGCCTGAAGCCCCAAGGAGTGAGCAACAACAGTGTTGAAGCACAGCGGCTAGGAAAACTCCCTACGGGGGCCGGATTTTGGGGAAAAAAACAAGAGAAGAACCAGGCTCAGAGGGGTGACCAGACCTCTTCTTGCTGTGCTGGGTGATGTTTAAGAGAAAAAGTAATAATAAATACATTCCTATGGACTGTGTCCAGAGTCTATTAAGCCGAATCTAGGTCACTAGCATGGGTTCTTAATAGAACAGGTACGGGGAATTTGTTTGTGGGACAATATCTTTTTTTATATACCGAAAGAACGTGAGCAAAAATGACTTATCATGAAATGTGGAAACAACCATTGTTTCATGTTATTGCCTATGGTTTCTAAAGGCTGCCCAGGTGACTAGGTGGATGACATTTGTTAAAAGCTTTGGCTTTCCTCTCCAGCCATCTGATCTAGACACATCAATTATTTTTGACAGCATCAAGCCTTTAGACGTTAATGTTAATTACCCTTCATTATATTTGTCATTATAGTTGTCATTTCTGGCTATTTGGCACATAAATATAAAGTATGGAGATATATTGAAAGTACAGAAATGTGGCATAGTTTGCACTTTGGGACCATTCTGGAATGTGAAAATAATGTTAGTCTTTTGCCTTGTATATACTTTGAAAATTGACAAAGTAATTTGGTTGTGGTGCTGAATACGCACATCTTAATGTGGAAATGCTGGAAACCAGTCATTGGTCATATGCGTTGCTTATTGGTTTTCTGGTACTGTGGCATGGATAAACGTAACTGTATTATATGCATATATTTAAAACAGTTATTAATGCACCGTACATTTGAAAGTCTGCTTTCTAACAGTGCATTGTGTGCAGCCAGCTGTGATCGTAAAGAAGACCGGCGGGAGAGTGAATTCATTCATTAGGGCCGGCCAACCATCAAAGCTTTGGCCACTAACCCAGAGTGGCGGTGGCTGGGCCACAAGACCTAGTGGTGAAGTGGTGTCTGAGGTCGTAACGACTAGTTGGGGGCTCATTTTATAAAGAACGATGGTGTTCAATGAATCTTCTAGTATGAGGGGCAGGGCATGCAAACTAGATACCTGTGTTAATGAGAAGGTGAGGTATCTGACCAGACCATTCCATTACATTGAAATAGTGTCAGTTAGTATAAACATAGTGCTTATGTTGTCGGTCCTTTTGGGAAAGCCCCGCCCTCCAGGGCCCCGCAATCAGCTAGTTGGATCAGAAGTACGTAACTTGTGGTGTTACTGTGTACACAGACGACCACTGAGAGCGGCTGGCTCATATCCCCCGGGGGGTAGCACAGGATGTGACCCGTGGCGCTGTCGTGAGATCTGCCAAACAACAGAACTATAGCTTATAGCCCTCCATCGCACCTACACAGTCCACGTGCCTCAAGGACAAAAGGTCAAAGCCGTCTGTTAATACCTATGGCTCGTTTCCGACAGGATCTACGGGAAAATTGTAGTGCAGTGCAGCGCTGCTGAAATAATAGAAATGTAATCTTCTTTATATATATATCTCTAAGCCTAGCCTATTGCAATTCCATATTCTCCCTTACTGAGACACATCATTGAATAACTGATATAAAATGGATATTGGATGGAGTATTCTATGTAAAAGCTCCCAGGCTCCCTAATTGACTGAGAGGACATTGTGTTTATACGGCCGTACAGGTACGAAGCCCTCTCTTTCCTTCTACATCCTCCCCCTCCTCGTCCTCCTCTACTGACCGACCTCACAGGAACACCGAAAATAACTCAACACGCTCAGCGATGGGAGTTTCAAGTCAAGGTTTCAGTAAAAGCTCCTTGTGATGGAGCGGCAAAGAAATGGACAAATGTAGTGAGTGACGTTACATTTATCTCCTGTGTGTGTGAACGTAATGCATTAGGTCTAAACGCCACTGTGAAGTAGTAAGTAATTACTATTACGGAGATAGGTTTCTTCTCTTTTTAATTTTGTCATATACATTAGGCCCATTACTACATTATAAATGTAAAGTGTGTCCTGGCGCGGTCATACCTTTCACAGCTCAATACCACCCCCCTGTGGAGCTTCATTTAGGGTTTGGCACAACAAAACCACAGCCTCAGTTCTCCCATTTGTCTTATTTTTGTCTTACACAATAGTATAAGAATACATTCAATATCAGTGATATCTCGGTCACATAAGCCCAAACCAGATCTGTTATGTGTTTCTATTTGTTTTATTCTACCTGAGAGGCTCACAAAAAATAGAACTTCCAGAATCTAAACAAAATTTCATCTTTATTAAGGCAAATAACATTCAGGCTTAACACGCTCCTCTAATTGTCTTGACATCAACAGTTGCCTTGGCAGTAATGTGTTTACTTTGAAAATGTTTGGTATATCTAAGTGTTTTAGGCAATACAAGTATTCCTCTCGTTACAACACATGTTCACTGCTCTGGCTAAC
Source organism: Novumbra hubbsi (assembly GCA_016801125.1). Lineage (NCBI taxonomy): Eukaryota > Metazoa > Chordata > Actinopteri > Esociformes > Umbridae > Novumbra > Novumbra hubbsi. Next base: position 6,248 of record JACXGK010005505.1, on the reverse strand, counting down.
GTAGCGTTTGTTATGGAATGACAGAAAAAAACGGCAGAATTCTATTCAAGATGAGTCGTCAGGAAAATGAATTCCAGTGATTGCCAGCCACTTGATAATATGAGCTCTTCGTTGCCACCCCCTGGTTACATATGAACAATACAGCATGTATTTGCTTCTCATTTGAAAGCTTATTAAACTAAATCCAAGCAGGCATGAGTGCATAGTTTTTCAAAAATGAAACTAAAGGCAATATGAAAACCGTGCAGATTCCAGTTACAATGCTATACAACCATATAGCAAAAGACTAAATAGGATGCCAATTTAAACTACTGTATTTACACATGCTATTATTAATTGAACAGTAAATTAAACAAAGCTAAACTACAATTTAGCTACAAATATCTATATATTTCTTTTAATTTGTTAACAAAGTTTAATATCGTTTTTTCATCCCTTCTGATTTAAAAAAACTCTTTTTCAAACATGCTGATCACAAGCAACAAAATATACTATCACAATCTACTTGTCCGTTACAGTTTTAACTCTGTAGCTTTGACTTTTAACCGTGCCTTATACTCAAGAGTATTCCTCTCCAACTCAAATGACATATTCACATCAATATATGGATCCTGACCAGATGCACATTTCAACCTATAAGATCTTTTAAATATTCAATTGCAAAGCTAATAAAATAGCGTAGCATATCAAAACTTCATTTTCAAATTGTGCATTATTTAGAAAAATAGCAGACACTTTCTGGCTAAGAGAATATTTTTTCATAGCTGAAATACATCTTCTGGCATTCGGTTCCAAGGTGTGGGGTACAGCAGCCTATCATACATATGCATATATAGTCCTATAGCAACCATCGACAGAAATAAACAAATACCACTTTAAAATGGTAATTGTATGACGGTCTTTGTAAAATCGACACCAGTCAAACTCAAGCGAAAATACGGTCTAAAATAGGGTAGATTAGGAACCTCAACCAACGGGTGGGCTGGTCGAGTTAATAAAAAGATAGTCCAGGACTTGCAAGCAAGCATTTTTGTAATCTGAGGTGTTCACTGGATGGCTGGGGAAACTAAACTAAAATCCAACGTTAATGCATGCGATGTAAGAAACGTGCAATGTCAAATAGCCCATATAATAGCTTTTCTGTAATTATGTAATAAAAACATCCTTTCAAAGCTGGATAAATAAAAGAGAAGTTGGTCGATGGCAATGACATGTTGTTATTAACTTAGCTTGGTTGTTAGCTACTTAGCTTGCTGCTTCGCTTAACTCAATCTACAATAACATGGGATTCTTTGATTCGGTCCTGAGATCATCCTGGCTATTTAATCTCCTTTTTTTATAATGTGTAGTCTATGATGGGCATAGCTGGCTAGAAAGCTAGCTAATATTAGCTGGCTAGGTAATGTTGTCTCCACGTTTAGCTGCCCAGCATTTCGGAAGAAATATAAGAGTGCTATTATTTTTAAAACTCCACGTCTCTCATCATGTATGTCACCATAGTCTGACTTTAAAATATTCTATATCACATAGTCATACTGGTTAATTAATCCCATTATATCTCTCTTACCTTCCGGCTTGTTTTCGGCAGCCATTTCCCCTTCGCGCGCAACATCCTCCTCCTCCACACGACCGTGGGTACCACGCGCGTGCACGGCGAGGACAGCACGAGGAGGGACTCGAGGAGCAGCAGCGAGTGCAGCCAATGCAGACTTACCATTGGTTGTGGGGCAATGACTGACAATAAAACTCTGGAATAGCTAGTGACATCAAGAAAACTCCCCTCCAAAGCAACTACTAGAACACGTCATTGACCAAAAGGGATTATTTAAGGACATCTTAAAAGTAAAATTACAAATCTTCTTTAAAAATATGTTTATGTCAACTTGCAAGAAAAATTGTAAGTTTTGAACTACTATCTTGACACAATGACTGCGTTTAACGCAGGCCCTGCATTTGTACTCATTCTTTTATTAATCGATCTTTGTCAATTCAGAACTTTTTACGTCAGAACTTTTCAGTGCTAATGTGCTTTGGTAAACGTTTTTAAACAAAAATATATAATCGGGATGCCCATTATATTTCTTTCTCTAAATGGTGTAAAATGGTCAAACTATAATCATAATTGTTTAGACTAGACAGATAATGAGCTTTACCTATTGGGGAAGCTCACTTCATCTATCACCAATGTGTAGCACCAACCTGGATGAAGCATAAGGATGTGCCTGAATACGCATTCATCAAGTTTGAGGGGGAGAGGTGATGAGAGTGATATTCCATTTAGGGGTGATTGTCGATTATTTGGCCATGATGGAAATTACGCCATTACAGCAATTTAACCCTCACACTGAGATTTGTTTGTGATCTCAGAAACTAAGGACACCTGTTTAAAGTCCCATCCAAAAGATGGCATCCTATGCAGGTCGATCTCTCATCACTGCCCTGGGGCATTGATCTAAAGATCAAAGGAAGTAGCGCCTCTTACTGAAACTTTAACAGTACCGCAGCGTCTGGTCTCCCAACCCGAGACCAAACAAGACCACCCTGCTTAGCTTCAGAAACAAAACAGGCGTGGAAATCAGGGTGGTATACTACTGGCATAAAATATCAATTGGTGGAAAAATATCAGATTTATGACATGATACATAACTTCTGTCATGTTTAAATGTTTATTGCTAAGGCTACAGTATCAAAATGTTCGGATGCATTTAAAAGTGTTTTTTTTTTTAACTAATTGATAGAGATTTAATACCCTTTTCTGCAGCCCTACAATTTGAATTAAACCTCTATGCCTGGGTTTACACAGGCTAATCAGATTAGCTCAGAATTGCGCTGCCGGTGTAAATGCAGCCAGTGGAAAGATCTCAATTTCATACTGCCGAGTCCTCTCTCCTCTTCTCCTGAAAACCCATTGAAGTATGCAATTGAGAATCTCCCTATGCTAGAGACCCGGCCACAGCGAGGGGTGCTGAAAAGACAGCTCCATTCAGCGAGGAGGCGGATGACGTCAGAGCGCAGCACTATTTCGACGAACCCGCAACTAAGGAAAAAAATCCAAACTTGTATTCAGAAACACCTTTGAGAAGATCAAATTTTTTTTTACAACTATATATATATAACAAATATTTTTTCCTGAATAAAAATGCATAAGATATTATTTGAAGCTGAATGAAGAATATGATAGAGGGAAAGTCATTGAACAGAATTATGAAGTGTGTACCTGGTATAGGAGCAGTTTATTTTCATTTGACTCAATTTCATTAACCTGTGATAATGTTTATCATCAAAAAGAACCGTTCTGTAATGTTTTCGTACAACTTTGTACAAAGCACATGGTGGAGTCGAAGTGTGTTTTCTTACATAAAAAGCAAGCCTATGGTTGTAATTAAAAGGTTAAAGGGAATAAACTACAGATTAAACATGAATGATTATCAATAAAGTAATTATGAATCTATTTTAGCCACTGTGTTTCAACATCTAGCTTGCTCTGGTTCAGGTTGATTACTGCACAAACTTGACAACTGCTGATGAAAAATGGGCAAAATGAATCTGGAACGTTGTAAGATGTCCATCGTTGGATTCTGTCATTTTTCTATGTTGGTACTGTAAAACGTCTACTGGACAAAGACATCCAGTCCACAAGGTGGCGACAATGACACCATTGACAATACCACGCAGCACGTACTGAACGGAAGTGGGTATGAAATGTTGTAAACATGGCGCCGGCCTTGGAAGACGATGAGATTGACAACGATGATTACTATTCTTTGCTTAATGTCAGAAGAGAGGTACGGCATGTGTGTTGCTGTTGAAGTTTCAAAATTGTATTTCATAGTCGGTTTGATTCATTTTTCAAAGTTTTCTTGGAGCCAATTCAGATGTTTCTTGTTTTGCTAAACACTTAGCTAGTTAGCGAGATAATTCATTTGACCCTCGCTTCTCATTGATTTCGGAGTGATTTTGGTTAAAAGTGTGGTATACCAAACGTATTTCTGCCGCCAGTATATAAATATAATTGTCTATTGACAATTCGTCACGAAATAAAAACAAAAAACACTATAATTTGTGGTATTTCAAGGGCATTTTGTCCATAGCTTGCTACTTAAGGGGATGCAGTTTTGGCAGAATTGTCTTTCCCCTTTCAATTCAGTAACAAAAAGTTGACAGGTCATGTCAACAACAAAATACGTTGTAGTGTTTAAGTACTCGTTTTGATACATTTATGCATATTCAAATATACCCGAATACGGAGAATATGCCATCTTTGACATTGATTAGTTGGTAAATGTTGTAAACGTGTTTAATCTATGGGCCTATTGTCAAAGTTCTTGACTGGGATTTCCACTGAAGTGAAGGGCATGACTGTGAGAATAAAATGAGCTATTATTCAAGAAGTCACAAAAATGTTATTCTGTTTTTAATATTATCAGAATTTATAACAAATATGCCAACTTTGAGTAGGGTGAATATTTATAATTGTTTGTCATACGTCTTTGGTACAAATTGTAAATATATGGCAACCGTCCTGGATTTTCTGTGGAATATCTAATAAATTAAGGTGTAATGTATAACTAGTCAGTTAATTTCTTGTCTGAAAGTTAGTTGGCACACAACCTGATTGCTAACGGTAACATTATTGTAGCCAACTTAATGTAGTCGGGCAGCTAGTTAACCAACTTTCCAAGTGATTACCATATTTCTATCAAGAATTGTTGTGAGTAGAAGAGAAATCAGCTTTGATAAAAATGGGTTGAGTCTGTCCATAATGAAATTATATCATATAGTTTGTAGATTTTACATAGTTTTTCTTTTGCATCTGAGAAGTTGAAAAAAAAAAACAACACAGTGATTGTCTTATGTCAGATGGCTTAATTCTGTATTCAGAAGCGTAAAAACAAAAGCTATGTGTGCCATCAGTCAAAGTGGAATTAACACTCCCTGACTTGGTGGCCTTTTCACTACACCTCAGGAAAGCATAATTTTCACAGTGTGATGAAAGGCAACAATGATGGATTTCTAAAGCTACACAAGGTATGGCTGACATTTGGTTTGTCTGGTGGTTGCCATCCATCTATGAGTCTTCAACTGAACTGCTGGTGGCAGGGTCAGTTGAAGACTACAGTATTTATTCTTGATGTGAAAACACGTCTGTTGTGAAGTCCATGTCCAGTAGCAGGTGGAGTTAGACAACACACATTGGAATAAGATTCATGTCAGCCGTACAATGGGTTGCTAAGATAGGCCTTATCTTGTTGTTTTGGCCTGTTGGCTAAACTGCAGGGGACCAAATAAATAAATGAAACCTTATGAACTTGTACTTTCTCACAAGTAAACATTTCTCCCATTTTCTTTCAACAACTTGTCAGGCAACACAGGAAGAGCTGAAGGTGTCATACAGGCGACTGTGCATGCTGTATCACCCAGACAAGCACAGAGACCCTGAATTGAAGAGGCAGGCAGAACAGCTATTTAATCTAGTGCATCAAGCTTATGAAGGTACTAAACCATGACCTAACGTTTTTTTATATGTTATATAAGGCTTTTTGTAACAGATGAAAGTTTTTCCCCAGTTGCTAATTGCGATTGGTGTTGTAGGTAAACCTGATTAGTTACATGTTTCTCCTATAGTCCTTAGTGATCCACAGTCACGAGCCATCTATGACATCTATGGCAAGAGAGGACTTGATGTTGAAGGATGGGAAGTAAGTGAAGAGGTTTCTCTCACGTTAATAGAATGTTTACTGCACTTGTTCTAAGCACACTGTTTTCATGTTCAAGCTGAGTAGTTTGGATTAGAATGCAGTGCATTCGTTTTTTCGGCCTGTTCTAGGTGGTAGAAAGAAGAAGAACACCAACAGAGATCCGGGAAGAGTTTGAGCGTCTGCAAAAAGAGAGAGAGGAGAGACGACTACAGCAGAGGACCAATCCCAAGGTGTGTGTTTGTTTGTTCCTGTATGTGTGTGGCCAGGGCATTAAGACTGACCGTGTGATGATTATGTATTAATGTGACTGTGTTCAGGGGGTGATCAGTGTGGGTGTTGATGCCACAGACCTCTTTGATCGCTATGATGAGGATTATGTATTAATGTGACTGTGTTCAGGGGGTGATCAGTGTGGGTGTTGATGCCACAGACCTCTTTGATCGCTATGATGAGGATTATGTATTAATGTGACTGTGTTCAGGGGGTGATCAGTGTGGGTGTTGATGCCACAGACCTCTTCGATCGCTATGATGAGGATTATGTATTAAT
>JACXGK010005504.1:21633-32783 GCA_016801125.1 Novumbra hubbsi | reverse complement strand
CGGGGGGGGGGGGGGTGCAGATGGAAATAAAGTAGCACCAGCAGCCCCCCCCCTCCCTCCACACCTACACCTCACACATCTGTAGTCACAGTAATCAGCAACACACACAGACCAACACACACCTCGGCATCCTATCAATCCTGTGGTGCTCTTGCCTTTCACTTGAATGACTCAAGACACACACATACACGTGGACCGCCCACACAGCCCCTTTCACAAACTCCACATCCCACATGTAATCAACCCAGTCAGTGACTTAGCGAAATTGCATTAGCCACACATTCCTGGGTCTGATTAGAAACGGGTTGATCCTGTGATTTATTGTGTCCTGGATCTAAGGGGGGAGAGGGAGCACAGGCACACCGCACTTCTAAAACCCCCCAAATCTCTGAAGGCTAACGTGTGAGTGTGTGTGTCTGTCTGTCTTTGTGTGTGTCGGTCCGTGTGTGTCTGTCTTTGTGTGTGTCTGTCCGTGTGTGTGCCATCTGTGTGTGTGTGTCTAAGTGCGTGTGTCCGTCAGTCTGTGTATCAGCGTACGTGTCTGCGTGCTGGTGTCTGTCGGTCGGCTTATCAGCATGTGTGTGTGTGTGTGTGTGCGTCTGTCTGTGTTTGTGTTACAGAATACAAAGAGACCAGTGAGCAGAAGCAATAGTTTTCGTGTGTTAGATTATAACAAAACCGTAGACATCCAAACATTAATAATCCCTACTTAACAAAGCGTGTGCCTGTTCCCCCATGCATGTGTGTCTCTGTCGTTGTAGTCCCAGAGGAAACACAGTGCTAATCCCCCAGTTCCAGCATGAGTCATGGCCGTGGCTGTTAGCTAGCTAGCAGGCAGACGGCCTGGCTGTCTGCCTATCTGACTGTCCGAAAGGTCAATGAAGGATCAAAAGATGCCTCAGATCTCCGGCAGGAAGACTGACAAGGCAACAGACAACCGCAGGCCAGTAACTAACCCCAGTGCAGAACTGATCGAAATGTGTGTGTGTGAACCTCCGACGGACCACCGAGCGAGTCTCTGTTCACCTGCTAGCGCCTGCACCCGTGTCTGCAGCGCAACGGAGGGGACTAGCGGTCCTATATGTCCACCACTCATAATGTGTAGTTAGTTGTGGGTCAACCTAGCATGATTCATTTGATGAACATTATGCTATTTCCCACTGCCAGCACAACTACACAGTGACATTCTGAGTATTTGTAAATGTACCAGTAAAATGCTATTAAAAAGGTGGTTATGGTACCCAAACCATGAACCCACCAAACCCAGTCCATTGGCCAGGTATAAGGTCACCCTCCCAATATAGCTTCAGAGAAGACAGTTCAATAATGCATGCAGCCTAAGTTCTAATGTCTGATTGGCTCCTAATGAGCTGATTCTAGAATTGAGGGACAATATCTGCTGCTGTGCTCCCCTGGCCATGAGGAATCGTGAGCCACGGGAGGGACGAACATAGACATCTAAAAGGCGTAAATTGAGTTGGATTAATTATTGAGAGTGTCGTAGCATACTCCGTGGCTCCGATGGCCCCGGTTCTCATAATGAATGTCAAGAGTAGACTTTGAAAATAAGCTCAGGTACCATTTGGTTAATAATAAATGTGATTCCCATGCCCATGGAGAATTGAGGTACTCTTACAAACAATGGTCGTTAGGAACACATTACCGGCTAAATTAAGTTGACAACATGAGGAAGGTATGAACAAGTGTTGTTCTATCCCCCCACCAGAGGGTGTCACTGTTGTTTCTCTGTCAGTAATTAGGTACAGTGGACAATCCGATGTGAGGCTTACAACAGATTCAGAAAACCCAGAGAGTACATTTCCAATAACGAACGAATGAAACGCATGAGACTCACTTTTTACCAAATGAATTGGAGTGCATGGAGGAGCGAGTAAAGAGGAGAGAGAAAGTGAAGAGGAGAAAGAGGCAGGAGTGAGGAGTGAGGAGACAGTGAAGCAGCGAGGGAAGAGAGGAGAGGAAAAATAGAAGAGTGAATATGACCCTATGTCTGACAGTATTAAGATCAAGAAAAGTTAAATCAGTGATCACCAGTGGTTAGTTCAACACATTCATCATACACGGCAGACAGTAGATGTATTAACAGATGAGATTATTTCAGAATTAATACCTTCTTATTAACATCTTATTTGAAAAATATGTGTAATGATTGTGCATTATAATAGCACAAACTATGTTTTAGTTAAAACAGACAAACATGACATTCAGTTTTTTAATTTATATATTGGAAATTAGTTTACAAAATGATTACTGGGTAGAATAATACTTTGAACAGCATTTAGGGCTAGATGTATTGTTTTGGACCAAATTGCTCAAGCTCTGTACACTAGATATAGGAATGGCTCATACATGGGAGTGGGTGGGTTAACACAGTGGCGATCGATCCAAAAGCACTTGAATCATATAAAAATGATATTTTACTTTTTCAAATAATGCTATGCTTTTGTATTTCTTCATCACCAACCGTAATCTCCTGCTTTTGCCATTTCCACAGATCACACATCACCTTAATACACATTTTACATTTTCCCAGCCTTACACAGGCAGGCGGTGGTAATGATGATGATGTCTTCAATCCAAGCAAAGACTGATGGAAGGAGATTGCCTTGACTACAGCTAGTATGGTGCAGAGCTAGCCCATTAGCCCACCAATCTTATTACATTAGCCTATTGAAATAATGTCAGCACGCCAAAAAAGCGGTAGCTAAGATAACCCTATGATCACCCCATTGACGTTCCCTTAGCACACCACCCACCGATACCAGAGTGTTAGCACCAGGTGCTCAGACATGATACACCGCGGTCCAGACGGATGGTGGCGACCTCTGGGTTCTTTATTATGAACTAAACTGCTTCACGGCACTCAGCAGCGTTCCACCTGCAATCTATGGTTTGTATCAAACAACTCCGGCAACTGTGGCCTCTTGACTTTGGCTGTCACGGGTGGTAAAAGGGGGGGGGGGGGCAAGTGTCACTGCACTGTTGATTGGACGCCGCTGGAGAGACGGGTGGGGGGACATTTTGTTTCCTTCTATTTTTCCCCCACTTTGCGAGACGCGTCTGGTGTTGTGCTGGGTTTGGGGAAGATTGGTGGGGGGGGGGCGGGGTGTTAGACGGTCTACATCATGCCCCCCTTGTCCCCCAACCTTGCCTGCCTCTTTCCTCCAATCAGTGGCAGATAAAAGGTCACCTGCTGTGTTGTTGACAGCCTCCGGATGATGACTGCCCACGCTGATTAGAATCAGCCCCAAGTAGGCAAAACACATGTCCCCCCCCCGCCTCCCTAGTCTCCCACTCCGTTTCTCCCACCCGCTGTCCTCCAGCCCTAAGGTGTCCTCCAGCCCTAAGGTGTCCTCCAGCACTAAGGTGTCCTCCAGCCCTAAGGTGTCCTCCAGCCCTAAGGTGTCCTCCAGCCCTAAGGTGTCCTCCAGCCCTAAGGTGTCCTCCAGCACTAAGGTGTCCTCCAGCCCTAAGGTGTCCTCCAGCAAAATGTCCACAGCCCTCGTCAGGTGTTCAGCTATCAAACCAAATACAAGCTGTCTCTTCTCACTTATTATCTATTGAGTAAAGTGCACATGGATGAACCAGGGACAAGTAGAGATAATAAGAAATAAGACGGATCTGATATACAGCACCAGCAGTAACACCATTTTATTTTTCGAATACTTCAGCGTTTCCGCAACGCATTTAGCAACTTTTCACAAGCTTCTCAGTGTCTTTTCCCAGTACCTAAACAATCCTTCAGCTCTGACTCATCTTGCTAAGCCTCGTTACAGAGGGGAACGGCAATGCTATTATTACAACAAGTGCAGAGCATTTCCCAGCAAATCACGGGCTCCAAATCTCATTTTCAACACCGAGCTAATTCAATCATCTCCCACTGATGACATCCTGGATCCTCCATTGGGCTTCATCTCCCAGAGCCCAGGAGAGTCGGGGAAAAGGCAGAAAGACAATCAAAGCCTAATGTTGTTTTAGCCATGATCATCATCCCACTGGAAACGCGGCTGTGTCGAAGAAACATGAAGCATCATGCGCCACTGTGAGCCCATGTTGTTGTCTGTGTTTCCTTAAAAACAGATGAATAAAAGAAAACACCCATTCACTGTAATAGCCTGCCAGGCACCCAAAACACCTACTCCTTTTTGATCTTTCAATGCAACGATATCACAGCGGAGCCACGGCAATTCAAATGGTGAATGAAAACGTTGAGGGGAAAGCATGTCATTTATTCCTAGAAGTGCATTTTACTATTGGCGCGCAGAAAATTATAACCACTGCGTCTTGTGCGAATTCATTCACGTTACATCACACATCAAAAACAGAATTGCAGCCCTCAACCTGGAAACTTCATGGTTCAAGCATCATCCACAGACCCTTTTAAAAACCCACACCAGCTTCACTAGCTGCAGCCAAACACAGTTGTCACTTTCGTCACTGCGAAGTGTGGATTTCTAGATGAAAAATAAACTATCTTATTGGTTACATCTGTATAGTACCAGAAATTGACAAGTTTGGACAAAGCCTGAAAATGAAAGTAAAGCAACGACAGTCATTCAACACTAGCCATTTATATTTTAGATATCTGAAACCAGGCTTGGGGGAAACATTATCAATTCTATTCTATCTATTAGGTGGATTGCAATACTCAAAAGCCTCTGTGCTCTATGTAGATGCTTTCTGTTTTGCGGTTATTCAATCTGGAGACGGTAATGCAAAAAGCAGAGTGTATAAATGAGTTGAAGGACTGGGGAAAAGGCTGCATAGCCAGGCGGTAATTGCATTTCACATGTTCCTTTCCAAATGGAAGCTCCATGTAGGAGATCATTGAATGTTAACATGGATTTTGTGCGTTTGTGTGGGTGTGTGTGCGTTTGTTTAAGCGAGCGTTATTGTCTGTTTTCTTGGGGTCAGGGTTTCAAACGGTATTGTCTTCTTACTTGGCACAAGGCTATTTTAGTACCTTGTATTAATGTACACATTCTGCCTCCAATGTCCTCCTCAAACATATCTCAACTAATGTAAAGAACAGAGGAAAACCAAGAGAGAGAGAGAGGCGGAGAGAAACAGAGATCAATCATCAGACTGAGAGAGAGCGATTGTGAACATGTACCCAGCACCTTCCCCCCATTTCATTCTCTAATAATTATTGACTTTTCTCCCTGGGAAGTTCAATTCCATTTTGGCTTCCATTTATGAATATGATAAATCATAATTGAAAGGTTGGCGGAAGTCGAGCATCGATTGCTTCATTTGCAGTCAATGCCGTCGTTACCCTTGAACACAGGTCGCTGAAGATAGGAAAATCAGTAATTTAATCTGCACTATCATAAAAACACTAAATGGGGGGGATTATTATATCTTCATGTGTGATCCAGGAACATGAGTGTTATGAAGAGATCTGATTGAGCTATAAACGACTGAGCTATTTTTATCTTACTCGGGCTCTGATTATGAGGGTTCCATTAAGAACTTTGCGGTTACAAAAGAAATCCCCAGGCCCTTAGAAAAAAAAAAAAACATTGCTCTCGATGACGGGCCTGACAAAACAGAGAAATCCACACAGGAGCCTCAGTTCCAAACACCTCAAGAACGCGATAAATGGGCACAGTGTCCTACAGCAGGACAGTTCCTAAAGAGTTGGCATCACCCTTGGTAAACAGAAGAAGGCCTTGTTTCATGGCCGGACTTTCATTGGACACCGCACCGCCAATACACAGATTTGTCTAAAACCCCCCGACCCGGAAGATGCTGGCCAACAGCGCCACCCTCCTCGGGCCCCAAAAGGGCCCGTCCGCAAGCAGGATTCAAACCCGTGTCTTGTAATGACACAGCTAATGGCAAGGCAGTCAATATGCAGCAGGGCAATTGATGTAACCCCAGACTTTGGTATTTTATTACATATTGATCAGCCCACTAGAGGAAGTCTATACTACTTTTGACTTGGCTAGTGGTTCTGTGGTGAAAGCCCAATACGGACCCCAATACGGTCCAGGCCCCACACCTCCTGGTTGCTTGTTTGTTAACGGATACACACCAGTACACACGAGGCAGTCAACAGGCAGCAACAAGCTCATCAGATATCACGCACGCAAGCACACACGCACGCACGCACGCACGCACGCACACACGCACACACACACACACACGCACACACACACACACACTTCCCTTACCTCCATCACTCCCTCCTGCCTTTCCTTACATGAGAGAGTACGTTTCTCCACGTCCGCGCGGTACGGCACAAAACGTTTGGACGGAAAACACACAGGTCCCGCTATCACGGAGCAGTCGGTCACTCTACACCTTTTCCAACGGCAGCACACAATTATGCATACATCAGATACACACACACAAACACACACACACACACACAAACATGTGACTCAACATGAGTTGGACTACAAGGGAGAGGGGAGTCTTTTGTTTACGAACGAGTGAACTCTGAATATCGTACGGGATAAAGGTTAAAGCGTGAAACACCCTTGTCTGTGTGGGTTGAGGGTTTGTAGAGGGCATTCGGCTGAGAGACAAAGCATTGTATTTAGACTGTGTTTTACTTGTCATTTACACTGTTCTGTTACAGCACTGGCACACAAAAAATACATCTGCGGTATCATTAAAAATAAATAAAAAATACAACTCAGAGAAGACATATGAAAACCTATCTGTTCCTCGGAAGTAGTTTCACTGTTTTCATCGTATGTTCATAGAGTGGGGAGTGATGGAATGGTAAGAAATTGTCTTCATCTTCCCACACGGGTCACAGCTCCAAGAGCTTGCGGATGGAAGATTGCACATAAAAAGACAGGTTCCCTCCTTACCTTCAGACAGACCCACACACACACGCACTGTCTCACACATAGCAACCACACCCCACACCCCCATCCCACACACACACACTTTTTTCACACAGAGCCCCACACATCCAGCTGTGGATACATATGGAGCTGTAATGAAGCCTTCAGATGAAGCTGTGAATTTAGTAAAGCGTATAAGGCATGCTTCACTGGAGAGTCAGTGTAATTAAGCTTCCTAAGCTTAGGGCGTGTTTTCATAATGAGGAAGACATGAACACACACACACACACACACACACACACACAAACCCCTCGGAGAGCCACTGTATATGATATGCTACAGATGGGTCTTCTTTTGCAGGGAAAGACAGAGTGAACAGTCCACCCTGTCAGTCCACCCTGTCAGTCCACCCTGTCAGTCCACCCTGTCAGTCCACCCTGTCAGTCGTCCCGTCACCAGCCAACACTTCAAAAAGCACTACAGAGGTGTTCACTTAGTGTTTTGATGGATTTACTCCAAACCTCAGGGGAATTTAAAAATAATGAATTAATCAAAGTCTATTTTCTAAAACATATAATGGTTGAAGCTAGATTAGAGAAAGATCCTTTTACACTCAGTCTCTTGGAGCACAAGGATGGATTTGCTGTGCCACACCCATAAGAGTTTCCATGAATCCAAAGGTAAACTAGAAAAAGACGCAAGCGCCAATCTAATTACATTAACATCAAGTACTGGAAAACCTCCAACATCTCGAGGGCGGGGACCATCTGTTTAGCAACGGCCTATTACGCTGAAATCCCAAAGAATCTATTGAATGTTTTGGGGGAGACCCACACAGGACCCAGGGGAAAAGAAGAGCCAAGACGTTCACAAAGTGATGCAGTGGCGGAAGTCTTTGTGGTGGCAGCAGTTCAACACCTGTAACCGGAGAAAACGCTGACACAAGTACAGCCTGTAGTTTCCATGGTAAAACACTGTGCCCTTGCCTCTGTAAAGAAGACAGGACAGACTGATTTAGATTTGATTCCCAGAGCTGTAATCATCACACCCCGACCTCCTGAGCAGCAAACTGACACCAGCTAATATAGAAAGTATACTGGTGATAATTGAATGTGTCACAGTGTATCAAGGTGAGACATTCTGTCTAGTATCAAAAAGACAGCCAACCTTAACTGTTGAATAATACCCTCTCCAGCCCAACTCATTAGTACGCACATGCTCGCTCCCTAGCACACCCTCTCTCTGTTTCCTATATCCCGTTTCTTCTGCCTCATATCTTCACTTCAATACTCTCTCCCTCTATCCTCTCTACCTCAAACCCTGTACCCCTCTATACGCTCTACCTCAAACCGTTTACCCCTCTATCAGCTCTACCTCAATCCATTTACACCTCTATCATCAGAATCTCTATCCCTTTACCCCTCTATCCCTTTACCCCTCTACCCCTCTATCCCCCTACCCCTCTATCCCTCTACCCCTATACTCCTTTATCCCTATACCCCTTCATCCCTATACCCCTTCATCCCTATACCCCTTCATCCCTATACCCCTTCATCCCTATACCCCTTCACCCCTATACCCCTTTATCCCTACACCCCTTCATCCCTATACCCCTTCATCCCTATACTCCTTTATCCCTATACTCCTTTATCCCTATACCCCTTTATCCCTATACCCCTTTATCCCTATACCCTCACATCCTATTTCTCTGCTTCTATCCCTCACTCTCTCTATATCCTGCTCTCTCAATACATTTACTTTTCCGCGCTCTGTCTTTATATCTTTCTCCCTTTCTGTCTCTGTTCTATAGGCTGCTTCATTCTGAACGTCTCACTGTCTCTATATATTCTCCTAATTTATTCTTTAAAAAAAATCCTGAATAGCTTCAACTGTGTGATGAAAACAATGACTTTTAACCCCCCCCACACTCATCTTCCTATTCAACTCTACTTTTTCACTTTTCTAAATAATTTCATTCCTTCAACCTCTCTCTGTCATTCAAGGCCCTTGCAGACTATCTGAAGGACCGGAGGTATGCATTGTGACAGCAGAAATGAAAGGCAGTGAAATCTCATCTTCTTTTAACGCCGCAAGGCATTCAACCACCGGCCCAAATATTGTTTTTCTTCTCTTTTTCCACATCTGAGCTGCCAGGGGTGGGAAGGAAAAAGTGAGCCTCTATTTAAAACCCATCTGGGCAATTTCGGGGGATTATATGTTAATCTGGACATTGTGTATGCAGCTGGCATTCTAAGTTAGCGTTGATTGGCGCTTCCTATCAAAAATCACAATCACACCTTGAGGCCTGCAAGTGAGTGACGTTAAAATATTTCTACTCAACAGTGCTAAACAGGAAATCCACAATGTCCACCCGACTCTCTAAGGTCTTTTAAACATTTGCTTGAAATGCAAACATGAAAATATTGACTCGTAACCGAATGCGCAGGGCTCGAGAGTCCCCTGTGCCGTTCTCAGAACCTCTCCCTCCTCCATTTTACACACAGACAATGTCTCGGACTAACAGGGTGTGGAAGAAAAAAACAAGGACACAAGCAGGCGAACAGTGCCGTCAGGCAACGCTGATTGAAACCGCAAGGTCATGGTGGAGCGAGGGAGCCAGAGGAGTGAGAAGAGCCAGAGGAGGGAGAAGAGCCAGAGGAGTGAGAAGAGCCAGAGGAGGGAGAAGAGCCAGAGGAGGGAGAAGAGCCAGAGGAGTGAGAAGAGCCAGAGGAGTGAGAAGAGCTAGAAGAGTGAGAAGAGCCGGAGGAGTGAGAAGAGCCAGAGGAGTGAGAAGAGCCAGAGGAGTGAGAAGAGCCAGAAGAGTGAGAAGAGCCAGAGGAGTGAGAAGAGCCAGAAGAGTGAGAGGAGCCAGAGGAGTGAGAAGAGCCAGGAGTGAGAAGAGCCAGAGGAGTGAGAAGAGCCAGAGGAGTGAGAAGAGCCAGAAAAGTGAGAAGAGCCAGAGGAGTGAGAAGAGCCAGAGGAGTGAGAAGAGCCAGAAGAACAGCAGTGTAACAGAGAGGCTCTCTTGGGTCTCACTCTCTACTCCCTGTGACAGTCCAGCCAGCACTGGGATCTGGAACCGTATCTGGGATCTTCGCTCGCTCTACCTACTCCTCCTCTCCCCCTCTCCCCCTCTCCCCCTCTCCAGATCAAGTCACTTCTAAGCGGTTAACTACTGATTAAACAAGTGCGCCATCCTTTTTCCCAGAAGACTGATGTAGATATTACCGAGGCGAAAATGGAAATTTGAGGGGGGAAAAAAATTTGTACAATGATTGTAAATGAAAGAATAACCCGTTTCCTGCTTGTACACCTTCCCCTTGTATACGCCAACCAATTCCAGTTGGTTGTAAAGGCATGGCATATTGACTTCACACAGAAATACATGTTCATCATCCCTAAATAGAGCGTGTTTAGACTAACACAACGGTGCTTCATTAAAATAACACTCACACAATATGTAAATACTATTTTCTCTTCGCACTGTATAATGAGAAACTCTCCCTGGACCAGAGCTATGCGGTAAGACTCGACCAATGCAGACACAGAGCTTGGGCCTCCCGTCCAGGAAGCTCTCTGTCCTACGCCTGGTAACTAACACGGCGCTCCACATTGAACCACTGCTGAAGCTGGCGACAGTAGAAAAGGGGGCCAGGGTCAGATGGGCCCGTAGCTTCCCAACGACACCCCTGCTTATACAGGGAGCAGGACACCACTGACCTCTGTCACCACACATTCTCTAGGATACACACTGACCAAGACATCGTCTTTAGACATCTGTCTGGAAAGGGCATCAAACAACCCCCCCTGCCCCCCCCAATACACACACACACACACTCCCCTCCCTCCTCACCTTGTAACTCCCCACTCTTGCTGTACAACTCTCTCCGCTGCTCCCTCAAGTAGGCACTCATGCTGATGGCGTGAGAGGAGGACTCAAACCTAGAAGAGACAAGGCCAAACGGTCACTCCAACCTGGACCCAGAAGGGTTGGAACTGTCCGGCTGCGGTCGCTCGTCCTCAACCTAGGCCTAACACACCAGGGGTCACTCCAACCTGGACCCAGAAGGGTTGGAACTGTCCGGCTGCGGTCGCTCGTCCTCAACCTAGGCCTAACACACCAGGGGTCACTCCAACCTGGACCCAGAAGGGTTGGAACTGTCCGGCTGCGGTCGCTCGTCCTCAACCTAGACCTAACACACCAGGGGTCACTCCAACCTGGACCCAGAAGGGTTGGAACTGTCCGGCTGCGGTCGCTCGTCCTCAACCTAGACCTAACACACCAGGGGTCACTCCAACCTGGACCCAGAAGGGTTGGAACTGTCCGGCTGC
>JACXGK010005504.1:0-21533 GCA_016801125.1 Novumbra hubbsi | reverse complement strand
AGGTACAATTGGTTAGAAACGGAGTTACCTGGTTGAGCTAGAGTGTTAGACTCAAAACTCCAATACCACTATAGTATCTTGATTTTGGAATGGTTTTGTTGCGGTCTAGTGTTTTCCAGGCTTTATCTACTCCTGGACAAAAATCTCAAATGAGATGTATATTTTAGCCCAGCAGAAGACTTGGGTTTGGGGAAACATCACCAACAGCAGCATTTTCAGTCTGTGCCTTACTTGAAGAGAGACTGCTTGGCGCGTTGAGGTTTCTTCTTGGCAAAGAAGGCTGCGAACTCGCTGCCAGTGCTGGCATAGGAGAGCTGGGCCGAGGGCTCGGAAGCACTTTTAGTGTTCTTTACATCCAGGTAGTCCATCAGCAGTACCTAGGAAAAACCCATTAAGGATAGACTTAGGGCATGAAAAGGCCATCCAACTCCACTTACCTCTCAACATAACAACTGACATACGAGATGTATTTTATGATTCATCAAGGACATTTCTAAGCTACAGATGCATCACCAGTTAGGACATTTAATAATCCTTTTTGAACTTCACGGCAGTTGGCCCAATCAACTAGTAGAAGACATGGGCATACATGTATAACGCCATCGGATGAATTGGTATGTTTGTCAAACTACCACAAAGCAGAGTGGTTTTCCTTAATACAACCCTTAAAATTATACCGAGACACTTTGGGGGTGAAAAACCCCTGTATGTATTGGTTTTGTTCTAAGTTGCCAATGACATGCAAGGTGCTTTATGGGTAACATTTGCAGTTTCTCGACACTTAGTAAAGGATATCATGACAAATGTATAAGCAACCGTGTCAGACGGGCACCTGAACAAGGTGCGAAGACCATCTGCGAAGCTCATTGTCTCTCAATTCAACCAGCGCTTAACGTTTCGGACCAGCATAGCAATTGGATAAACAAGGGTTTTAGCTAGAAGCCAAGCGAACCGCCTCACAAAAAGCAAGCTCGCCGAACCAACAACACCCATCACTGCTCTCACACGAGGAGCCATGTCAATCGCAGAAAGACTCACCCAATTCCCGGTAGAATTAGAATGAACAAGTCTCGATAAAAATGCAATTCATGTTTCTCGAGTTCGGATTCATCCCGGCGAGTGGGGTTGAGAACAGTTCTGAGTGTGGGTTCAAAGATTTAAGTAACAGTACAATGTCAAACATTACCTAGAACATTAGGATCATTAGGATCTAAGCTGCCAACAGATAACTGCTACCTTTCTCAGATCTAGAATACTGCTACAGATACCGGCAACAGATAACCTTTCAGACAATTAAAAACAGTGGTGGATCAGACACCAGGCATCCTGCTCCATAGGATGCCCAGTATTGTTTCCTTGACAACTATAAAGGTTGCCGATGAATGTGCTGCTCAACTTTCTTTTGTTATGGTAGGGTAGAAAGAATAATCTCTTCTACAAATCTTGTTAAGTCCTAACGGTATGAATGAACAGTGATATACTATTAGGAGAGAGCGGTCTGAACCAAGGCAGCAGAGACACAGGCTACGTGAAGGCAGCAAGATTTTTTTGAGTGACAGGTCTGGTTGCCTAGTGATGGACATTAGTCCCGGTTCTAACGCGACATTTCTACACACACCAAGTGGCTGTTTGATACCATCTCCAGAGAAGGTTTTGTGCGGGCAGGTGAAAAGCATTAGAGTAACCGTAAAGACATAACCCTGTGCCAAACCCAAAGCACTTCAGAAGGGCCAGGGTCCATATGTCTGAATAAGATATAATTATGTTTGAGGGCACTACCGAAATCAACATATCCCATCATGTCTTGCCTACGGCAGCAGAAATACCGGGTAGATTATATCGTGCCGCTGCTCCAACACACCATTTTACCCACTTTCTTTATTCTATCAAAGCAGAATATTTCATTTATTTATCACCCCAATTTCTAAATCTGTCTGTCGATTTATAACACTCTCCATCCATGTCGCATTAAAGTTCATAAATATCTAATTGAGATCTAACAATAACCCCAGATTGACAGACAAAGAAAATTGGGAGGAAACAAAGTTAACTTTCCTCATTGTCTTTCCCCGGTACTTCTCTCCATATCTCACTCTCGGGGAATACATATGGTCTGAATTACTTTCCCATTCGTAATAGCTTCATAACTTAGCGAGACTATTTAACCCCTGCTGTTCTAATTGGGACGTGGCTGGGCTGCCCAAAGTGGGACAGGAGTGATGGTACCGCAGATGGACATCCATCTGACCTCTAATGATGTCATTACCACCGGAGAGAGAGACAGAGTGTGTGGGACCCTAATCAAAAGCGTGCGCACATGCACAGACACACACACACACACACAGGCAACATGGACACCCACACACACCCTTCAAACAGATCCCTTCACTCTCCTCTCCCAGCCATCGCCGGAGTTCCCACTGCGCCCCGCTGAGGCACTCAGCTAGCTTCCTGGGCTAGCCACCCCGTTAGCAGATTCATTACTAATGATGCCGTGATCTGCCGATGTAGTGCGGGCCACTACCTCACCCGGGTGACTTAATTAAATGCCAGCGCTTGGCGAATGTAGGGGCTACGGCCCTGCTCCCATTGGATTAGCTGAGGGAGGGCGTGAACTTTAGAGGCTATTAACCACACCGATAGGACAGATAGAGAGTTGGTATGAGAGGAACAGGTGAGGGGGGGCAATGGGAGGAGAAATAATTGAAAGTGTGACAGAGGGGAATAATCAGAGAATAAAAAATTAAGAGGAGAGATTGAAGAGGGAAACCGGGGACAGAGGAGAAGACAGAGGACAGAGGAGAGGACCGGGGACAGAGGAGAGGACCGGGGGGACAGAGGACAGGACCGGGGGACAGAGGACAGGACCGGGGGACAGAGGACAGGACCAAGGACAGAGGAGAGGACCGGGGGGACAGAGGACAGGACCGAGGACAGAGGAGAGGACCGGGGACAGAGGACAGGACCGGGGACAGAGGAGAGGACCGGGGACAGAGGAGAAGACCGGGGGGACAGAGGACAGAGGAGAGGACCAGGGACAGAGGAGAGGACCGGGGGACAGAGGAGAGGACGGGGGACAGAGGAGAAGACCGGAGACAGAGGGGACAGATTTCCAATACAATGTATGGGATATCACACGAGTACACTGTATGGGATTTGCCATTGGATCAGAAATGGTCAGTAGGTGGCTTAACATTTACCTCCCTTTGATAAACTTGCCTATTAAAGCCTCCGTATGACACAAAACTATGTAATGTCTAGCTGTGCGAATCGCTGACAGCTAAACATCATTGGGGGCTCGGCCCCTCCTTATCAAAACCGACGTTGCCAAGGCAACAGGTGGCCATTCATGACATATTGCAGTAAAACCACAACATAATAGAAAAGTGATGCTTCAAACTGCGTAATTAGCAATAAGTCTGCTTCCCTGACTTACCATATACTGGAGACGTGGGCGTGCGAGGGTACACAAGTGTACAGCAGTTGATCCAGCAGCAGTAATATCTCACTCCAAACACCTCTCTCCTCCGATTAGATGTTTTAAAAGTCACCTTTACCCAGCCACCTAGCTCATTACACCAACACCGCTATCACAACACAGGCCAGCTCTCTTTACACCAACACCGCTATCACAACACAGGCCAGCTCTCTTTACACCAACACCGCTATCACAACACAGGCCGGCTCTCATTACACCAACACCGCTATCACAACACAGTCCGGCTCTCTTTACACCAACACCACAACTAAACAAGAAATGCCTCAATATGTGTCTGAAACACCTAAACAAGGAATGCCGCAATGAGTGTCTGGAACAACTAAACAAGGAATGCCTCAATGTGTGTCTGAAACACCTAAACAAGGAATGCCGCAATGAGTGTCTGGAACAACTAAACAAGGAATGCCTCAATGTTTGTCTGGAACAACTAAACAAAGAATGCCTCAATGTGTGTCTGGAACAACTAAACAAGGAATGCCTCAATGTGTGTCTGAAACACCTAAACAAGGAATGCCTCAATGTGTGTCTGAAACACCTAAACAAGGAATGCCGCAATGAGTGTCTGGAACAACTAAACAAGGAATGCCGCAATGAGTGTCTGGAACAACTAAACAAGGAATGCCTCAATGTGTGTCTGGAACAACTAAACTAGGAATGCCTCAATGGAACAACCATAGCTTGAATGCTAAACTAACAGGATAACGCTAGTTGTCCACTTTGTTCCAATCTAAAAACCACTAATCTTTGCTAATAACATACAGAATCTTTACTAGGAAAGTTGGTGGACTCACCCACCGGTTCAATGCTACGCCCCTAGATACAAGTGAACAAGATAGCAGCTTACGTACGGTAAGGCGCTGCGATGCCGCGTAACCTCTTGCCTCAGACGTGTCAAACCAAAGACAAGCGTGGAGCCTAGGCCCTGAGGTCCCCGAGGATGACACATGACAGCGCTCCATTACTGTAGGGGCGGACTCCGCTGACCCCTAGCCAACATGGTAAAGCCCGAGATCGGGCCATCAGTGAAGAGATGAGAATGTAACCGATGGCGAGTGTGACCTTCGCAGGGGTGACTGGCTCCTTACTGGCCCTTTCCGGCAAGCTGCCGTCCCAATCCGAAAGCATACGAGACGCGAGGCCCGCACTCGTTCCCAAGCGCTCCAACAAATCAATATTCCTGGCCGAGTCCCAGGAGCCATCAGCAGGACGGGGTTTCCAAATAAAGCTGGTGAGCAACGGGAAACGGCTCTTCATAACAGTTAATAAACTGAGTTGAAGCTCATGAGAGAGTGTGTGTGTGTGTGTGCGCGTGTCAGCATGTGGAAGGCTACACACACATATACACCCAGGTGTTTGACCATTTTTCCGTTCCCCCCCACACGAAGACATCCACTTTATTAGCCATTGTTCCCATCTACATAGTAACTACACGCCTGAGTGACTTGGGCCCGGTCCCACAGCTAAATCAGTCCACTGGGCCGTGGTTGGCACCGATGGCATAATGGACGTGTGCCACCGTCGTCCATTACCAGCCCCCCACAACCTGTGCCTTTGTGCCCGCGAGAGAGGAAGTGTGTGGTTTAACGAGCAGAATACACAAGCCTCTGTTGTGTCCATTAGTCCTAACGAATCAGTGTAATTAAACAACCGAGCCCAGTGAAGGGGTTCCAGGTGAACAGCGGTGCTGGGCTGGCTGACGAGGCCATTAAAATACAGGAAATGAGGGGGGGAGGGGCTGCTTGTTTACTCTTTCTTCCATCGATGTCATCCAGGGAATTATCTCGGTAATCAATGAGTTCTTTGATTGTTCCGCTCTCCTGTTTCTCATTCATGACTCAATTTCAAACTTTATACTGAAATTGGGTCTTTTGGTAAATCCACCGAAGACAGATGTTTTTTCTTGGAAACGTACTGACCGATATCTCGGCTGGTGGCTTTCGAGTACAAGACCAAAAATGGCCTATGCACTAAAATGTGTTAAGGAACACCTGCTCAGACACACAGTTCACATCCACACATCTGTACATACACAAAGACACATGCACACACTCACACACAAACCAATCAAATAATTAATACCGGAGCTGTAAGAGAAACAGTTGGGCATAACCGGGAGAAACTGACGAACATTTACAATCTCCCGTCCTCCCAAACACACAGGAGGTAGGAGGGAATTTCAAAACAGTCAATATGCTAGATTTCCGTGCGCTCCGGTAATATGTAAATATGACACATCGGGGGGGGGGGGGTTAGTAAAATAGTGACATGTTGATTAAAACGTTAGGGGAGGAACAACACAATGATGTCTCCGCACATCATATTTAATTAAAAGCGATTATTGTCGACGGGCTGTTGTTTCCCTGGCAGTTCAATTCTGCTTGTTTTCACTCCGCTGAAAAGCCGTAAGGAAGGCCTGCATATTTAAGATGCTCATATACCACTTATATATTTATATAGTTTGCACATGCGGCTCTCTTTTGTCTCGGCTAATCTCTCGCCGCGCGATGATTTATTCAGTGTGGTTTGGCCACGGCCACGGCTCTCACTGTGACAATGGAAAAGGAGACGGCCGTATTCCACGATAAACCCGCGACGGGTCCCAGAAGCAGACGTTGAAGCCGGGCCAACGACGGGAACTTGCTAAGCAGCAGAAACCGGCGACTCGAGACTCAGCTAACACACCTAACTGAAATTATCTTGATTTCCTCCAAACATCCCGGCCCCGCTGTTTATTCTCCCCGTTTTGTATAAAAGTTGTTACGTGTCAAAACATGTAGTCAGTATACCGGTTTAGAGGTGTTCTGACAGCCTAAATCCATTCTTGATTTGCTAATCGTACCTTGGGGTACCTTGGAGTTCCTCACCCAGGTTTATTAAAAGCAGTAATCTGTACTCCGGGCACGAAGCAACGACGGCTGGCCAATCAACGTGGTACCCAAGCTATCACAGAGACGACATGGCATCACAGAGGAACGAGCGTGCACTGGGCTAATTAGCCAAGGCGTTAAAATCCATGCCAAAATGTAGGCTTAGGTCAATTAACATCGTCCCTATGGGTGGTGTCAGTGAGGGATTCAGGACGTTCTTATAAGCTAGGGTCTTTGGTCTCAGCCAGAGCATCTGGTCTTGGCTCCTCTGATGGCATGCTGAATTCATTTGTCCGTGTCTTTTGAAAATATATTTGCTTAACCAGCATGTAATGACACTGCTTGCAACAAGGAAATAAAAAAATCAAACAATAGTCTTTAAAGTGAAGTTTTTAGATAAGTCTATTTCTTGGCAAGCCAAGAAGTGCCTCTAACTTCATAGGCGAGCTGCAAAGGAGTGTGAGGCGGTTTCGTCATATCAAAAGAGAAACGGATGGAGGCATCAAGTGAAGCGGTGCATGCTGGGAATATAAAAACCTAATAACGTGGGCTGGTTAGCGTGAATAATCAATACGTGTATTCATACACGGCATCTCTTTGGAAAAGCCACTTTAAGCGCGTGACAGAGTAGACAAAGCCACTCGGCTCCCTGGCACACACCAATAGGGAGAATTATCGGGCGTCCTTTCCAGTCCCGAATCAATATCTTCTCCGCACTTAAAGCCCACTGGGGAGGCCTCGCCAGCATTCCCAAGCAGGGATTAGGACAGCAGCTACATGGTTCTTGACTTTCAAAAAGACATCCTGCTTCCTGTGCCTCACCGGGGCAATCGTCCCGCTGGAGTATGGGAGGTCTCGGCTCGGGCCGTGTAACCACATGACCCTCTGCGCGCCCGTTGGAGCCGGCGTCCGTCACAAAGCATGTCGAGTGGAAAGGTCAACGTGATTCCTCGCTTCTCAAAGTGGAGGGGGAAAAAAACTAATCACCTAGAGGCCTCCGTATACACAGTAGGCTAACCCGATGAAACAAGCGCCCGGCTTCAAGGTGGAAAGATGAGAGAGGGACTAACGAGATCAGACAGAGACAACTGTCAACAAGATGGCCGCCACCAGGCTTATCTACACCTGAAAGAACCCCAGCGCGTCACACACACCTGAACCACCGTGGGAGTAGCTGGCGAGATTGAAAGCGCTTGCAGGCAGCTGCTCAAGTTCTTGAACTCAACACACCAAAACTAACAAGAGACAACAACAACAAACTCCAATGAAATGGCCACAGCTAGGCTTATCTACACCTAACCAAGAACTAACAGAATTCCCTCACACACACAGTGTGATAGCTAGTAGAGATGTTTCATTCCAGTAGGCAGCTTCTTCTTGAGCAAAAAGTATCAAACAAGCAGGGACAGAAAAACACAGTCCACACACCCAGGCCTGCGAGGGGGGGTTATGGCAGCCCGCTGTAAGGGAAGGCATCAATAAAGCCTCAGGAATCTACACCGCCACACGGTCAGATGTTAGCATGTGCTGCCGCCAGAATGGGCTCGTCTGGCAGAGAACAAACGAGGGAGGGAAAGTGGGAGCCAGGGGAGAAGAGATACGGAGGTGTGGTAATTTAAAGAGAGTTGGAGGAGAGAAAGAGAGACCGAGCAAGAGAGAGAGAGAGAGAGAGCGCGTCTGAGATATAAGAAATAAATCGGGTGGGATTGAGGAAAGGGGGGGTTGAGAGAGGGAGGGGGGAGAGAGGGCTTGAGTGAGGGGGGAGACTTTCACAAAGATACAATCGGCCGGGAAATAATAACACGAGTGACTGAATAAGAAAACCTCATTTCACATAATGAGTATTCTAATCAAGAGATTACATTATCGTGCATCGCGGCCGTGGGGAGGCAGGGAGCCCCTGGCAACCGGGTGCTGGCACAGCGGAGGCAGCAGTGCCCATGCCGCCGGAGGACGGCTTAATGACTTCCATTACCACAACAGCACAGCCCAGCGATACCAACGCTCTCTCTTCCTACCTCCTCCTTCTACACTCACTCCATCACTCCATCCCTCCATCTCTCCGACACTCGCTTTAGCATTTGCCTTTACCGGGTAAGTGATGGGGTTTTTGTCCTGGGTTCCAAACTTACTGGGGACTTCTTCCAGGCTGCCGTGCATCAATTTCTTGGCGTCGCTGGTTGTTTGAGGTAAAGGCGTGGGCATTTTGTGACTGCTGCTTATGTAAAAAGGGCTTCATGGAAGAGATTTGACTGATCAGACAGGCCAGGACATGAAATAGGTAAGCAAGTCGCCGTGGACAGTTGGTGAAAAGACAGCCATCTAATCAGTTTGCTGGCCACATGAACACTCAGCCAAACACGACCTGGTATATTCACCTTCGCCAATCAGAGCAGAGGAAAGGACACATTTTGAGCCATTAAAGGGTTTTAAATAATCACTATTCAATTAGACAAAGAGCATTCGTCCCACATTACAATAAAATAGCGTTTGGCTGTGACTAAGTCCAGCTGGTATAACCGACTACAGGTCGGTCTGGGCCACCTTAGCAACAGTTGGCATGGTGGAATCGCTGCTCTGCTTTGATTGGTTTTAAGGGTTGAAAGACAGAGAAGATGATATGGCTCAAGGTCACCGCCTGACTGCTTGTCTGGGCTGATGGAGTGATGACAAGCCCATTTACTCCACCCCAGTCTGCACTTCACCCTGCCTCTCCATCTGGTCGTCTCCCTCTCAAACACTCTCTCACTCCGCAGTGTGCACAAATTCTCCGGTCTCCCTCCCCGCTTCTCAATCCTACCCCTCCCTCTCTCTACCCCTGCCTCTCGCACTCCTCTCTCCCTGCCTCTCACTACCCCTGCCTTTAACTCCTTCCCTAGCTCTACCCCCGCCCCCCTTCCCTCTCTCTACCCCTTCCCCTCTCTACCCCTCCCTTCCCCTCTCTACCCCTCCCTCTCTACCCCTCCCTTCCCCTCTCTACCCCTCCCTCCCTCTCTAACCCTCCCTCCCTCCCTAGCCCTCCCTCTCTACCCCTCCCCCCCTCTGCCCAAAACCAAAAGGAAGAGAATTTTAGTGTCCCTCAGGGACTTGGAAACAAGATGAAGTAGAGGGAGAAATAAAGGAAAGATCAGAGCGAAAGAAAGAAAACGGGGAAAAGCAAGTATCCTCCAGAAGGCTGTCGTCAGCCGTGTCCCCTGAGAGACTCTCACCGTGCTAACTGGGAGTGACAAGACTGTCCCGTCCCACATCCACTACAACCACAAACCCACACAGGCTCACCTTCAGTGACGACAGCAGGACTCTCATCATCACTAATGCTGATTGACTACTTACCGAACAATTGCACTGTAGAATCAATCTGGTTTCTTGTCGAAGCAACCCCCAAGTGGGTGGGGAGGGGTGTGTGTGAGTGTTTGTGTGTGTGTGAAATCATGTAGTAAGCATTACAACAGTGGTTTAGGCTAATTCCTAGAGAGAATGCTGTTGACTGTGTGTGTTGGGCATCCAGCTAGGATTCTTGGCAGTGTTGTAGGAAACACTTGCTCGCGCAGCCAGACAACGTTGTCTTTCTATTCAAAAAAGAGATTATACTTCTGGGATGAGTGCTGAGAACATGAAAGAATGTCCGGTGAAATGCATTTCCAGAGTTATCTATACAAAGAAGGCACACGCGTATACATTTATACTAAATACACTGAACTTACAAACTCCTGGTGTACACACTCTCACACTCACTCCCCTGGCAGTCAGTAATAGCTCTGGGCTCCTGTCATCTGGGATCTGTCATAGGTCAGTTGGAAACAGCTGCTCATCTCTTAAGCGAATCAGACCAGAGCAGGGCGCAAACACAGTGCAGCCAACACGCACCAATTAAATCAGTAAACCAGCCGGACGCCCCTGTTCAAATGACTACCACAGAAGGCCAATCAACCGGATATCTCAAGAGTTTCATCAAGTGACAACGGCAAAATCCGCAGCACTGGATTTCTTTTCCGACCCACTCCGCGGTGTAAGCCGGTGCGTAGGAGGACACGTATGCGAATGAAACATCAGAATGACGATTACGGGACCGGCAGGGTGATGAAACAGAGTCGGCAGAGCAAGACGGAGCAGCCTGGGGGAGCGGGGGGGCGTTGGCCTGGGAACAGACAGTTAACGCCGGGGCAACGTTCCAGCAGCGGTTAACTAGCTCCCGCGAAGAGACGTCACAGCCAGGAGTAACACCAACCCAGGCTTCATCCAATCACAGCGGCCGAGCAGGATGGCAGAAGGTGGTGTGAGCCTGAAGGCATCGGTTCTTCAGGGTTACGGGTTCAGGGAGGCTTTTCCAGACATGGTTCCTGTAGGTTCCCTTCCTCGCACACACCGGCAGTCCACAGCCCAGCAGAAATGACCCCACACGCAGTCTCGATCTTCACAGGTCCCTCCGTGCTCGCGCGTGCGTGCTTATGCGTGTGTGCGTTTATGCATGTGTGTGTGTGTGTGTGTGTGTGACGTATTTTACACAGACTGACCTGGAGAACCGTCTGGATCTTGGCAGAGACGTCCGCCAGCTCGTAGAGCTTGATGCCCTCTTGGACTCCGTTAGGCGACACCACGATCTGCTGCAGATGGGCCAGCACCACACTGTGGGCCGTCGCCACGGCGTTGAACTTGTCAAACAGTAGCTCCAGCAGTTCCAGCAGCAGCCTGAAGAGGGCAGCAGAGATAAGGGGCTGTGTAAGGGACAACAGGTGATAAGACTTGGACAAATCCGACATTGTTCTATTTAAGAAATATTTTGCAACAGAATTGGTGAAATTAACAGCCTACTAAACAACAGATCTCTTAAAGATAGAATTACTTCTTTCTACTCTCAACAAAACGCTCAATAACGGAAAATAACTCACTGACCTAATGCATTGTCAATTACCTTGCTGACCTTCAGCTCGATGCTAAAGCTAAATTATGAATGTATAATTATGATTCAAACAGGCTCTTTAGTAAAGTACTCCAGCTTTACAGCACCTACCACACAAGCACTTCAAACTTCAACAAAAAGTGTTCTCTTAACTGTATTTGGTTAAGAGCATGTGTCTGGTAGAACAGCGTGAAGCACTTATTTGTTAGAAAGTACTTTATATCAGAGCAAAAGGTATTGCGTTCTGAGCTTACACCCTTATATCATGCAAATACTTTCCCCGGCACTTAGGTTGAACAAAACTGTATACAGTTCAGGGAAGGAGAGAACTGGAGATGGGAAACACTTGAAATACCTGAAATATGCAACAGGAGAGGGAATATCGTCCAACTGGTATAATCTCATAATCAGGGGTACAAGTGAGCTTGCAGTTACCTCCGGTGAAATTAGTCTTCGAACAGGAGCCCATATTTCTGCATCAGCAATTCTCAGAATAGAGCGTCTAGTATTTGGTATTAACATGATAAACGTTCCTTAATGTTGTTCCATCAAGAGGCGATAGAAGCCCCATCCAGTCAGCTAGTCGGTGCTGAACGGTTGGTATGAACAGTGGGGGTGTGAGCAGAGAGCTTCCCCCGTCGCACAGAGGCAGCTGGCTCTGACTACAATTAGCAGCATCTGTCAAAGTCTCCAGGTCCACCAGGACCAGGAAACATCTGGTGGACTTTTGTTATCGGGGACACGAAGGCACTTCTGACTTTATTTACTGCAGAAGGTTGGGTTAAACTCCCTGCTGGAAGTGAGCATTAGGCAAGCAGAAGTATTGTGGGGAATTACGGGTGAGCGACAGAGTGAGATGGGATTTTGTTTACGACAGAAGACTGGACCATATCTGGCAAAAGTAAATGTTAGAAAAACGTTAGACAAATGTTAGACAAGGTGTTTAGGGAGAATTAAGTTTGTTAGAAAAATAGATTTTTCCCTATGGAGAGTTTAGCGGGTAGTTTATCACTAGACTGGCATTATGTTATAAATGAGTTAGGAAGACAGGTTGCTTGTTATAAATGAGTTAGGGAGACATGTTGCATGTTATAAATGGGTTAGGCAGGGAGGTTGCATGTTATGAATGAGTAAGGGAGAGAGGTTGCATGTTATAAATAGGTTAAAAAGGGAGGTTGTATGTTATGAATGGGTTAGGGACAGAGGGTGTATGTTATGAATGGGTTAGGGACAGAGAGTGTATGTTATGAATGGGTTAAGGAGGAAGGGTGTATATTATAAATGGGTTAGTTAGGGTGTATGTTGTGAATGGGTTAGTCAGGGTGTAAGTTATGAATGGGTTAGACAAGGTGTATGTTATGAATAGGTAAGGGAAGGTGTGTTATGAATGGGTTAAGGAGGGAGGGTGTATGTTATAAATGGGTTAGTTAGGGTGTATGTTATAAATGTGTTAGTTAGGGTGTATGTTATGAATGGATTAGTTAGGGTATATGTTATAAATGTGTTAGTTAAGGTGTATGTTATGAATGGATTATGATGTAACAGTTATAACCTGGTTAGGGAGAGGAAGGGTATATAAAAGACCTTGAATATGCCTAATCTACCTCTCACCTGTATCACTTCCTCCTCCCTCCCTTCTCAGTTAATGTGATGAAAATAATTCATTTACAAGCAAAAAAAGGGGGCTAGAGATGATTCCCTTAAATCCTGCTCCCCATTTCCCAGGAGGATCAAACCCACAACACCCAGGTGATGGACGGCCAAGCAGCCAATAGGGACCCGACACAGCAGTCAAGCAGTCATTCGTGTGTGTGTGTGTGCATCATATCTGTTAATGTAAATCACCCTGTGGCTCGGTGTACGTGACTTGATGTGTGTGTTGAGAGAGAATCTGTGTGTGTGTGTGTGCGCGTGTTGAGCATGCAGTGAGATGTGCCATTACTCCTAAGGGGCTACATGTTTTCACTAACTCACCCGGCAAGTTATTTATTGTCCCCAGTAGAGTCTTGACATGACCTATTCAGCTAAGTGAGTGTACCAGGTTGTCAGCTAGACGGACCGCCACAGACAGGCACACCGAACCTTCATCATGACAGGACCTGGTTATAAATTATTGCACAGCATTGGAAAACACACCGGACACATCAACAGAATTAGGGTGCAAAAGATCCTGGCTTGTAAAGAAAACAATCCAGACAGGAGTTAATAAGCAAGTATTGTAGAATCTTTCAAAAATAATTTGTAGAAAAGTTGTCCTAAACAAGATGACCTCAACAAAAACAAAACACCCAGTATGGCTGGAACATCTACATCCAGCAGGGGATTTCAAACCCGCTTTGGCCAAACCAAACCTCAATCATGACATGTCGTACTACTGCCACAAAAAACAAATACAAATGCCTCGCTTCGGGTCCTCAGGACCAGGATTATGAACCCTGTCCCACAATCCGTTTACATTAGACAAGCAGGAAGCAAAGCACAGGAAACAGGCTAAAGATATGGGTAAAGAAAAGCAACCCAAGGAGTTTTTTTCAGGGACCATATGGAAGCACGCTGTGCAATAATCTGGGCATTGTCTACAGTATAGCACTGTGTTAGGCATCATGCAAGGATGAAAGTTTGCCTACACTTCTTCGTAGGGGTTTCCATAGCAACAGGCATAGGCGGCTCTAACATGGGTGTGCGCAAAAACACACATGTACACGTACACATTTAAACTGAAGACAACACGGACAGGGTTGGGGGGGGGGTACTGAAAAACAAGCTACATCGTGGCCTCAGACGCCGGGGCCTGAATAGATTCAGCAAACGAGTAGAGCAATATCCTGATTGGACACCTCTGACAGAAGAACCAGCCAGAGTCAAGCGTTTAAAATCAGTGGTGATTCAAAGTCAGGGTCAACAGCAAAGAAAATGTTTGGCTAAAGACCATCATGTAGCCATTTTCTTGTCTCTTAGCCCACTCTTTAGTATTGCTACAACTGAGTCACGTTCAAGAGCTTTCTTGCATGCATGACCTGCTTCAAACAGCCAACAGCATTTCAATGGGATTCAGATCTGGGTTTTGACATGGCCATTACAGAACCCTCCATTTCGTCTTTTTAAACCATTTTGTTGACGCTTTACTTGTGTGTTTGGGATACATGCCTTTTTGCCAGATGTTCAGTTATTGTTGACAGATGGCCTCACATTCTCCTCAAGATTCTTCTTCAGAACAACATATACGGAATGGATTTACTACCTTCAATGTCAATGATATCAATGACTCAAGCCTGCTGGGCCCTGAGGCAGCAAAGCATTCTTAAACCAGAGTTTGAATCCAGCCCTCGATTGGTTGGCAATTTTGGTTTCCATTGACCGTTGTCACGTCGACAAATTACACAAAGCACAGTAAAGATTTGGATCTTTGGAAAATGCAGTTTACCAAGACCCGTTGGGTGATTTTAGTGTTTCCATAATTCTTTTGAGCCATGTATAAACACATTCAGTGGGACAGTCCGGGCCTTTCTAGAACAGGTGTCTATTGTTCTGGGTCACCGGAATGAAGGACCAGTGGTCAAAGCTGCTGCCCTCCGACGCATATGTCTGAGACCTACTGCTCAAACGCTCTCCACTATCTTCTTCACCTTATTATTCTCAACTAACCTGGCAGGCAATGTAGACCTAAACCGTCTACATACAAACATTAGAGATAATAACATTTCATTAGATTCTATGTATTGATTGGTTTAATTAACAAATAAAAAACTATAATTGAAAGTTATCAGTTGACGTAAAAATCTAAATTGTAAGGTTGTGTGGTAAGGATTGGAATAGGGTAGGGGTGCATGAAACACGGGAGAACAATATTGGGCCCCTGTTGATCCAAAATGACCCCCACTATTTACACAGAAGTCCTAAAGCAGTGGGTGGTGGGGGAGATTAACCAGTGTTAATTAGTCCCTCGATTTGCCACTTCCAGAGAGACCGCAACACTACCGGCTTCATGAGCGGAATCCCAGAAGGCCACATTTTCGATTCTGAGGAGTTTCACACAAAGGAGGGAAGAGGTGGGACAAATTACATTACATAAGCATTTGTTTTGGCCTGACTTTCAGACTTGACTCGTGTTGTATATTCTAAAACACATAATAAATTACAGCTATGTTACATCTCCTCCAGAGGGACATGTGGGACGCATCCGTTTTGTACAGAAAGTCACATCTATGCCTCGTCAGTAATTACTGATTACGGAAAGCCCTCAGAGCAAGCTGGTGGGGGCCAGCCGAGGGGGTGGAATAAGAAACCCTGATGCCTCAGCATTAACCCAAAAAAAGCCAATCCAGTACACACAATGCATAAAGCAAGCACACATATTCCTGTCCTTGTAGGAATCCCAAACAATCACACTTAATATGCTATTTTCCCATGACCTAACCAAGACAAACCCCTAACAGTCCTGGTGGTGGCTCAATCAAGTGCCCTCTATGTAAGGGTTGTGGAATAGACTTCCTTGTGATAAGGACCAAAATGTCATGACGATGGCTTCAGGAGACACCTGTCGACATCGACTGCCCCGAGTAGGGCGGGAGTTGCTGCAACATGCAGGTCCCTAATTGCGAACTGAACACAACATTGGAGAGAATAACAAAGTAAAAATGTTTTATAATTACCAGCCAATGACCACGAATGAACTTGCAGGGGGCCCAGCTTAAGGACTCATTAGGACTCGAGACGAGCCAACCTCCTTGAAACCAACCCCAGACAGCGCTTTACCAAACTGCCCCTCCGCAAGCAGGGCCATCGTGCCTTGTCTGGATGCCCTAAACCTCAGCGCTCTCCCCCATGAGGACCAGGGACATTTCCCCACCAGTCAAAGTGTGTTTTAATATCCTTTCAGTGAAAATTTGTTCTCCACCAGAATAGTATAACCTGTACACACACACACACTTAAAAAGCCTAAGGAACCGAGAGAGGCGAGAGAAAGGAACAAACGCTCATCTCTGCGGAGGGTAAGTGCTTTTTAAAGTACCCATTATTATCTGCCTTTCTTCCAGTATCTTTTGTTTTCCCTCCTTTTTTTACTGCTGAGTGAATGAACGCAGAGTGAAAGGGAGGAATAGCAAAAGGCTTTGTGGGTTACCCCATTCCCCCAAATTAAGGAGTTATGAATAATGTGCAGGGAAACGGTTGGAACAGAACCTATGGGGTATAATAGATGAGAGGGAGAAAACAATCAAGCAGCTAGCAATGAGAACACCGGAAGATGGAGAACTGAGGAGAGGGGAGACGAACCGTTTATTAGTGTTTCTAAAGTGCAAGGGAAGGAGGGCCAGAGTAATCCCAAATGATTCGTTTCAACCTCAAGCCCTCTTGTCGTATCCTGTTCACGTTGTGGCTGAACAGTCAGTATAGAAAAGTCCAGGTTACAAGAGAATGTGCCGTCATCGTCAAGCGCTTTGGTTAACCGTCCTACACCTGATGGAGACACATCCATAGCTGCTGTGAAGGCCCATCATCACAGAGGAGAGGGCAGAAGAAACCCCAACCCTGTCATGTTTTCTACATCACATCTACAGTCACACCTTCTCTAACTCTCACCACCATCACATCTACATCATCATCACCTCCATCATCCTCACCTCCTCCTCAATCATCATCGCTACTACCTTGCTCTCCTATGTCACCTGGGCTGGCTCTCCGTGGCCAGGTTCTCTCCTATCTCACCTGGGCTGGCTCTCCGTGGCCAGGTTCTCTCCCCTCTGGTATGCGTGGTCCGCAATCTGGGTAGTAGATCTCTTCAGTATCTGCTTAAGCTCCGGCTCCAGGCGCTCCATGATGGCCTTGACCGCCTCTGGGATCTTCTTAAGCTTGGCCAGACCCTTGATGAGCACACCCATGAACTCCTGGCTGTTCTCCTCCGGGTCCACCTCAGGGTCCTCGTGGGCCTCTTGCTGTGCCTGCAGCTCACGCACTAAAGGAGGGGGAGATTGTAAGAGAGAGGACAAGAACAGAGGGAACAAGGAAAGCTGCAAGGGAGAGAAACACTGCCAACGCTAAATGAGAGAGCAGGTTCTAGTCCAGGGGTCACAGATCCACGATGAGCTATTGGTGGCTCGCAAACACATTTTTCAGTAGCTTGCGAAACAATTCCATGTGCAATTGTTGGCCTGAAACGCCACACCTAACAATACCTGGCCATAAATTCCCATGTCAAGCCTTTATGCTTCACACTTTTTAACACTGTGGTCAGCTGTTAACAAGATACGCATCCTGTTGGTTCTTCTGGCAGAACTACATACATTTTCCTATTTGAATGAAATAGCAGCAGCAGAATGGCACAGATTAATCTCAGAAGGGCACATTTATCAAGCAAGACGTGGTATAACAACAACCAAACAAACAACTGTTTGTCTTGTATGTATAGCAGGGGGCAAGGCTTGCCCTAAAGAAAGATCTCTAGCGTCCAGTGGTCAGCCTTAGTAGCTAACTATATAACTTCCACCTAGTATGTCAGTATAGCTGAAGTTATCAGAATCAGCTTTATTACCAAGTAGTTTTACACATACAAGGAATTTGCTTTGGTGCTATGGTGCATGAGTTGTATAGAGCTCCCACGTATGTAGTCTATCCTGTTAAATGTTTTATATGTCCTAGGCTATATAGCTAACATCGTACTGAGACGGATGTTTAAATTACCTGTCTGGGAGAAAAATGGCCAACTCTGCTTGCTTTTCTGGTCCATTTCATGTACACGTCTTACGCCTGAAAGCGATGCCTAGATCTAGTTTTTATTAGTAGCTTTCTCCAGAACTTTATTCCAATTTGTTGGGGACATTGGCAACCCACAACGATGGACCAAAATAAACAAGATTGAGTAATTGGGCAGATGCAGAATCTACTAATCATAAACACTCCGTGAGAAAACATCCTGGGGACTTGAAGTAACCCCTGAGGAACACCGGCCTGGGGGGGTGAGTTGGGCAGAGATTACTCATTTCACCGGTTGTTGATTAACTGTTGTCTTGTGTCTGCCCAATTCAAACACCCTCAGGTCTGAATTCTGGCAGCTTTACGCTCGCTTTTGAGAGCAGTAAGGAAGGAGAACAGAAGCCGCTGAGGAAAAGGGAGATGGTGCACTTTTTCTCCCGACTTTTTCTCTCTAGCATGTATCATTTATCTTAAGTGGAGCACAATTCTGCATAATCCCTCATTCATGTTGGAGGAAGAGTCAGAGCAGTTTTAGTTTATCTAGTTCATATTTCTTTGGTGTGAGATGACCCAGGACAGGAGGATTCTGTTCTACTGGGAGGCACCACCTGTTCAGTAAAGTGAGAAAGAAAAAGATAACACTGCTCTAATGCTTTTATTTTTTACTTTACTCAGGCCTCTGGTATCTCTCCACGTCCTAAAACGTTTGATTGTGATATACATATTATTAAAAATAATTTGATCAATGAGTCAATCTTTTAGCAGTACAACAATATGCAATATCCGATAAACATTTCTAAAAATGTTTCTTAAAAAAACACATCATGCATAATGATCTAAATAATGAGACGAGATCTCAGTTTTTTTATTTTCAATACATGTTCACATATTTGAAGAAAAAAAAAACATTTGAGTCTTTATGAATTGATATTGTGTTGAGAATGATGGCAAAGACATCAGAAACTGCTCCGATTATAAATAAAGTAGAGCAATTAAAAAGGCCCGAATACATTCCGAAGGGGCAGCATTTTAGTCTTAGAGTTCAGACAAATTTAAAATGAGGGTGTTTTGTGCCTGAGGGTGATCTGGCAACATTGTCAACAGCACGGGTTCATATATATGGCCCATCTTTTTTTACCATCTAATACCCCCAGAAAATGCATGGAAATCTAGATATTAAAATTATAATTTCATAAAAGGTGTATACAGTATAAAGGTGTATACAGTATAAAGAAACGCGGAATATCATAGTCACTGACAATAGAATTGTTGCTTTACCAACTTGGTAAGTGTCCTGAGGTATTTGGGGACCAATCAAACTAAAGACAATGTTTTCCGCAAACAAATCAAACAGACCCAAATGGCTTTGTTGTTTCTGCCACCAAGTCCTGGAAGAGGCGATCAGATCCAGACCCATTCCAGAGGAGGACATCTGTGGGCGAGGTGCAGCATTGGGCCAAAGCTTCATAAAAATAGGAAGGCTTCTGAGAAAGCGTGAACATCCCTCCAACAATCCGGCAGCTTTATCTCTCGTCATTACATCAAACCCCTCTCCCTCTCTCCATCTCTCTCTCCCTCCCTCCCCCTGACCTAGCAACATCAGCTTGCTAAATTGAGAGCGAGTGACAGCACAGCCACACTCCAACTCCAATCGGATGATGCAGCCTCCGTTTCCCACTTAAAGCGGCGTAAGCAGGGGGTACGTTAGGGGAGTTAATGTGTATGTGATGTTAATGGACTTTATTTCTCCTGCCACCGACTATAGCTTTCCGCGCGTCATAATCACTACAATTACCAGCTAGTAAATGAAGTGTGCCGAGACCATTAGACAAAAGCAGCGTAGTCGACAAAAGCTGGAGAGTTATGGTGTGTCGTCATCGAGACGCGTAGCACTCAGGCGAGGCGGCAGCTAATCGTTTTTTTCAGAATAATGGTGTGTGGGGGTAGTTTAGTAAGAGCAGGGTAACGACTTAGGTGTGAATTAGGCGGCTTCATCTACGTCCCCCCCCCAACACCACAACCACCTAGTCAACTGGGTCCCCTAGAATCTGGAGCAATTATTGGGTCTATAGTTCCCCTAGGCTCTGTGACCAAAAGTACAGGTATCTGCCAAATTAACAAAAACACCCAGAGTCAATGAGGGACACAAGGTATATTTAATACAAGGAGGACATGTGCTACACATAAAGCAGATTTATCTAGGCGCGAGCACGTAACGGTTGAGGTCGTTATCATGGGGGAGTTTTTTATTGACTAATATCACATATACTCGCTGAGCAAAAAATTATTATGATTTGTTTTGTGAAATGGTACTGAATATCTGGCCTTATTATTGCTGTAGGAAAAGAGGAATGATAGATTTATCCTACTGCTGCTGTCATTTTAAGCATGTGCAATGTAGCAGGTACAATTGCTGCAAAACCTAACGTTCGAGGGTAACACACGGGCAAGTCTTTAGCTCCTCTCAACTGAGAATCAAAGGGTTCTCGGTTAGGTTAGGTTTGTCAATAATGGCTAAACAGGGTTGCGATAATTTCAGTGATGCCTAGTTTAGATCGTAGCTGGAGGCTGCTACGCTGATATGCGGGCGATTCTTGAATGAGGTTTTGTCTCGCAACAGATGAAAAATGCCTTTACTTCAGAAGTGTTTCGTGAGCTACATTACATGATATTACGGCAGTTGGAAAGGTGTGTTAAGTTGTGACTTCTCATTGTACTCATTATTGTAACCAATTATAAAAAGTTTAGAACCAAACGTGGAATCGCGTTCATACCCCTGAGGTGGCTCCAGACTAAGCTAAGATAGACAGGCTGGTTGAGGTGAGCGGTGCATTGTGGGATCAGTTGTTCATTGTGTGATTACCAACAATGAATTTAAACCACAGAGGCACTACAACCACTGGAGGGTTCGTTTTTCTGTGTACAATTTGGGAACTGCACATGTGAGTCATCTTGATTATATCTATTCTGTGCATCCGCATATTTGGTCCCAAATTCGATAGTATGGAGCCTGGCATCTCTTCTCCACCTTTCTATGTAGCTTCTGGGCCAACCATAGATGGTGTCCTTGTGTTCAGTAAACAAACACGTAGGCGAATCCAAGCTTAAGTGTGCATGTAATACAACTGTTCACCAGTGGCCCAACAACGTTGAGGCATCCCGGTCAGAGCACGGGGAGACTTACCGCTGTTGGTGCCCGGAGTGCTGAACTGGGAGGAGTCCGTGAGCTTGCGAGGGGTGGACAGGCTGCTGACATCCAGCTGGGGCAGGGGGGAGGTGTCCTTGTTCGCAGAGCTGAGGGAGAGGAGACCATTGTGGTGACTTCCTCCGCGTTGTCGATGAAGCGTCCCTAATACAGCCTGTTAACAAGCCGCTGCCAGCCTGACCAAACACATTCACCTCAGAGCGCCACACAGAGCGCCACACAGAGCGCCACACAGAGCGCCACACAGAGCGCCACACAGAGCCCCACACAGAGCGCCACACAGAGCGCCACACAGAGCGCCACACAGAGCCCAACACAGAGCCCCACACAGAGCCCCACACAGAGCCCCACACAGAGCGCCACACAGAGCCC